>JAVJIF010023564.1:0-50000 GCA_038442645.1 Agave tequilana
AAAATAAGGATTTGTTTTTTAAAACTTGAGTTTGGCTTTATAAGAGAAGGTTGAGATTTCAAATGAGTGTAACTCTTTGAAAACCCAACTTGAACTTGTTTTAAATGAAAACAAGATTTTGAAAATAAAAATAATTGTGAAATGTTTTGAAGAATAATGAAACTTTAACTTCAAAACTTGATTTTGTTGTAAAAGAAAATGATTCTTTAAAATGAAATTGTTTCAATTTCTAAGGAATTGGAATTGTTTAAAATAAAAATATTTCTTTGAAAAATGATTTAGATACACACATTTGCCATGCTAGTATAGCTTCACCTTCTAGCATACCTATTGTATGCACCTCTTCTTCCATGATTGAAATGATATTTGTATGCTTAAGAAGAGTGTGGATTGTTTGGGCTCCACTTTGAGCCATTGTACTTTGAACCATACACGTTTGGAATCCATGTTTCGCAAGAAACAATTCCATCTATGCATGCACACAAACTACGGCATACTCATGCTCCTCACGTTCACACTCATCACACTATGTATGCTCATGTGTACACTTTTACACATTGTGGATGTAAATGCCACCTGCTAAGTTTTGTTATGATAGAGTACATGATAAAAATTTAGCAAATAATTTTGTTTGGGTTAGGAAAAGTGCTAACCCCTATGGACCCAAGAGTATGGTACCAAAGATTACTCCTATTTTAATTGATGTAGTGTGGACTCTCACATGACGTGAGAGTGATGGTGCCTTGAGGTGGATGCGTTCCGAGCTAAAGAGGACAATTTGGATGCATCACTTTTCAAGGGGAGTTTGGTGGAAGGACTACCATGGTTTGGAGATATGGAGATGTGCCCTATTGGTTTTGGTAACGATCTCTAACTCCTCATTTATGTTACATGCTTTTCATATTGTTAATTTTTAGCATGTCATGTTTAATATTCATTATGCCATATGCCATGTTTATTAGTCCTATGACATACATGATTAGTATTTGAGATCACCCATGTTTAATATGGACTTATATTTTTTGTGTTCTCACATTTGTTTAGCTATTGTGTATATCATAGATCTAATGCATGTTCATTTACCATAATGATCATATGAGTTTTGTTTTGATTTCAATACTTCATGTTTTGATTACATGTTTAGATGTTAGTTTTCATTAAAACTTGGATATATATACTTGTACAACTAGTGAGTCACAATTGATTATTATATGTTTGTGCTTGAATGCTCATTTGTACCCATTAAATGTACTAGTATAGTCTACTTTTGATGATTCATACATTTTGACTTGTATTCTATATTTTAAACATGTTTTTCATGTTTTATATTTAACTTCATATAGATGTCCATTTTGGTCTAAACTATTAGTTTACATATACATCCTTGAGCCACTTGCCTTCATCATATCTTTTGTGGACTCATTCATGTTTGGATATGTATATATATACCTAGTAGTTTACACAAACATACATATTCCCTTGAAGGTTAAATTATTTTGATGAAAATTAGTTTTTCTTATTTTATGTTAAGGAATTTCATATTTTTGAGCTTGATTGCCTATTTTCATGATGATGTGCTTCACATAACTCTTATACACTCACTTTATTTAATGTTTTCTCATGATTTGTTTTCATGAGTATGATATGTACCTTATAGTTTTTGAGTGTTTTGATGATCATGTGACTTACATGTTTTTCATGAAATATATTCTTATTTTATTTCTACTTGAAGGATTTCGTACTAGTTTACAATTATCTTATAACTAGTTCGTATTCTTCATTTGGTAGAGTTTTCAAACCATATTATATTATTTTTCAAACTTATTTTTGAAAACCCCTACCCTTCCAAGGGCGGTTGGTTGGGCGACCATGCCTTGTATGGTCTTAATTGAAAATCTATTTAAAACATGTGCATGAAATGGGTGGTAGAAAGTATGAGTTATACCTTGATCTTATTTTATTTTTCACATTGATATCATTGTATCTTTTCATTGGTATCACTATGACATTCTTTTTTTATACTCATATATTTTTATATATGTATGCTTAAACTTCAAATAGTATCAATTTCGATTGGTATTCATTTTTTATACATATATATGTATTTTATTTGTGCTTACTATATCTCTATATTTTTTAGCACAAATTTTGGTTATGCTAAGCTTGATTCCTTAAATGACTATTATATTTCAATTGATTATTTTTCAATTGGTATCTTATACAAGCTTATGCATCATTTTGTTTGGTATTCATAAAGAGGGGAAAATTCATATTTCACCTTTCAATTGGTTTTATTTACCTTTGGTATCTTACTCCCACACTTTATGTTGAAAAATGATTGAAAAATGATATTGTTTTTTTTTTTGGTATCATACGCTTCTAATGAAAATTATTTTCAATTGGTATATGTTTCATTATTTTCATTGGTATATGTTTGATTTTCATATTGGTATCAAATATATTAATTTGATATTATTCTCTATTTGGTATCTCTATTGTAAAATGAGTTTAGTATTTAACCAAAAAGATTGGTTTATGTTTTTCAAATTGGTATCAAAAGTGCAAAATATTTTCAATTGGTACTAATTTTTTATAATTGGTATCAAGATTACCTATATGTTTACATCTTTCAATTAATATAAAAAAAATTTTTTTGTGTGATTTCTTCAAAATGTTTTATTTTCAATTGGTATAATATATGCATGTTTATTTAAATTTATATTAAAAATATTTGTTTTATGTACTTTTAATTGGTATGTTTTATTTTATTTTCAATTGGTATCATGATGCACTAATTGATATCATAATGTTTTGATTTGATTTAACCCATTGTTATTTTTTTGTTTCGGACAAAAAGGGGGAGAACATTATTTTATTGTCTACTTTACCCCTTTGATGATGATTGACAAAAAGGGAGAGAAGTATTTGAGTATATATGCATGTTTATTTATAAGTTTATATTAAAGTTTGTTTCATATTGATATCAAGAGAGTTTGTTTTTGTTTTGTTGATATTGGTATCAAGAGCATGGATATTAATATCAAGAACATATTTTGTTATTTTTATTTTATTGGTATCAAGAACTTTTATTAAAATTTTTATTGTTGGTATCAAGAGCTTTTATTGATTATCTTTCAATTGGTATCAAGAGCTTTTATTGCTTTTATTGATAAGCTTTTAATTGAAATTTTTATTGGTATCAAGAGCAACTATTTAAAGACATGTTTATTCTAAGTTTATATTTTCAATTGGTATTTAAGAACATGTTTATTTTAAAAAGGGAGAAGTAATTTATTTTAAAATTTGGTATCAAAAGCATGTTTATTTCATTGTTTTATGCATGTTTATGCATTTAACATTCATTGCATATCTTATTGTTTTATTGCTATGCATGAGTTAAGGGGAGCTTCTTTGAAGCTTAACTTTAATCCATGTATATATAACTTTATGAGTTTTGTCATCATCAAAAAGGGGGAGATTGTTACCCAGAGGCTTCCATTCTAGTTTTGATGATGATTAACTCATGTAGTTATAGTTTACTAATAATCTTGTGATATTTAATTTCAAATATTTAACCAAGATATTAGTAGGTGATTAGCTTCAACAAAGGTATTTTGGAGCTTTCACATGGTGATTCAAGAGCTCGAGCGTCAAAGTTCACATCTAGCACTCGTTGGAGTCAAACTCGTTGGATCGCGTTGGATCGAGTCAACTTGGAGACGGCGTTCTACAAGAAGGCTTCGGTTTGTTTAGTTAAGATTTAGTTTAGATCCATTGTGAAGATTAGATAGTGTGATATGCTCAAGTTCACAACACACACACTGTTTTTAAGTTTCATGTTTATTGGTTTTGGTTTTCAGTTTAACCGATCTTGGTTGTCATGAATAGATAGAATCAAAATAAGTTTACATGGTTTAATGTATATTAGATTTGATCTATATACATATATGTTTCATCTACTTAAAAAACTTATTTTGATATACTATTCATGCGTTTGGAGTTTTGCATTTAGACAAAACCTATTTTTGGATTTAATGTCAAAAACATAGATATAATACCCTTCATGTATATTGAATTCTATCAATACTATATGCTTCAAAGTTGTTTAAATATCATGTTTTTGTATTTACATGTGTTTTGAAAAAATCGGATTTCCATTTCAAAATTCTAAGTTTTGAAAAATATAGAATTTGGTTTAAGACAAATTTTTCAAGTCACAAAAATGGTTCAATGTTGTAACATGATTTGATTTTTACTCACACATGTTTGTATTTCAAAGATATAATAAGAACTGATTTTTTGTGGAATTTATGAGATTTTATGAGATTTATTTGAGAATAAAAACCCAAGTTTTTAAATCCTGAAAATGTCCCTGCCAGGCTCTGGCGGTCGACCGGGACGGTTGACCGGACCAGTAGTCAGTCGACTGTACCAGTCGACCGATGTGCACAAGACGTGAATAAAGGCCAAGTGATTTGGTCGGTCGACCGAGCGATCCGACCGACTGAAGTCAGCCCACTCTCGGGTGCGGCCGATCGACCGGGGCGGTCGACCGTTCACTTTGGCCAGGTCGACCGGCGGTCGACCGTCCAGAAAGCAATTGCTCTCTGGATCTGGCACGGTCGACCGGGAGGTCGACCGGAGGGCTCAACGGTCACTTTTTGACCGTTGGCCGGTCGACCGGCCCGGTCGACCGGAATGGCAAATGCCTTTTCAGCTGCAGCTGCCAACAACTGGCAGATTCCAAATGGGGTTATAAATACCCCCATTTGAGTTGGTTTTTAACAAGGATTTTGAGAGCAAAAATTTTTATCTTCCTAAGTGTTTTAATACAAGTTTTCAAAAGAGGGTTTAAGGCAAAAAGATTCATCTTTATTTGTTTTCAAAAAGATTCATCTTTATTTGTTTTCAGGGTTGAAAAAATCAAAGAAAAATAGAGATTTGGGATATTTGTTTTGTTCTTCATTTTTATCAAATTCTATTAATTGATTTCCTAAGTATGTTTGTTTGTTATTTGATTTCTAAACACCTTGATTTCTCACACTTGAGCTTATCTACTATCCTATCTATTAGGATTTTTGTTTTTGTGGGAAAAGAAGTTGTTTGTGGTCTTTGTGATCACAAGTTGTAAACCTTCCATTGATTGTGATATCCCTCTAGTGAGAGGTGATTGAGTTGATATCCCTCAAGTGTGAGGTGATAGTGGAAGTGGTATTTGGCTCCCTCTAGTGAGAGGTGGAGATTGTGTTAGAATCCCAAGTGTGAGGTGATTGTGTTTGAGTGGCTTTTGTGCCTATCCCTCTAAGTGTAGAGGTGATTTGAGTTGTGCCTTGCCTCTAAGTGTAGAGGTCGTATTTGTTGGAGAGAGGAGTTGTGTACTCCCAATTGTAATTACCCCAAATCCTCAGTGGAGGTTCCCTGTGTGGGAAATCCTGTGTGGACGAGTTAGTGAAATCCTTCTGTGTGAAGGCGGGGACGTAGAGCTGTGTGCTCGAACCTCGAAACATATCTCGGTGTTTGCGTTTGATCCACTTTCTCTAACTCTCTCTCTCTCTTACTTTGTGCATTGATTCATATTATCATATCATATACATGCTTGGTTTTTTGTGTGCCTCACTTGTGTTTAACCAAGAGAGCTTCATATAGCACATCAACTCTTATTCAGAGGAATCAAGAGGAGTTAGTCCAGAGCCCTTCACCGGGAATTCGGCTACACTCTTTGGTTACACTAAGTGTGTTGCAATTAAGTTTTAATTTCCGCATTATTATTCATAGATTAGCCGTACACCTATTCACCCCCCTTCTAGGTGTACTTTCAATAATCACAGTCCTCATATAAAATTGCGACCATGGTATCAACACCCAAAATAGTGTTTGCAGTCACGTTGTGCCAGCTGAGAGAGTCTATCTTAGCTGACGGCTGAGGTATAAATTCCTCTCTCTCTCTCTCTCTCTCTGTGTGTGTGTGTGTGTGTGTATGTACAGAAATATGTATATCAGCCGACAGCTGAGACTCCCTCTAACCTGCGGTGACGTGGCACATTATGAGCTACATAATTCGACAATCTAAAATGACGTCCCGCTTTTGAAAATAATTAAAATTATTAAAATTCCTTATCGTTTGTATTTTCTTGGAATGATGTATTAGTTTTATATTTTTTATTATTATTTTTCTCTAATTTTATATGTCTATCTCTTTGTGTCTCCTCACACTGTCAGATCTCGGTCGCTGTCTTGTAAAATAATGATTTGAAAATGAAATTTCATACTGGGACTATGATAACAGAATTCAATTTTATTTGACAATTTATTATTATGAATGCGACCAAAAGTCGCAGTCCAATTAAAATTTATTAATAAAAAGACTGAGACCTTAGAAAAATAAGTTATAAAATACTGCGACCAAGGTCGCAGTGTTATCAAATAAAACTTTTCAAAAAAATTGCTATTACATAAGACTGCGACCAATGTCGTAGCCTTCGGTCGCAGTCTTATAACCATCTTCGGTCGCAGTCTTCTAACCATCTTAATTACTTAACTTTTGAGACCTTGTTCACTGCTTCAATTGACTATGTCTCTTGTTTCATAAGAATGCGACCATGGTCGCATTATTCTATTTAGATTATTTAATAAAAAATATTATGATCAAGGTCGCATTGTTATCAAACAAAACATTCTCAAAGAGACTGCTGTTACATAAGACTACGACCGAAGTCGCAATCTTCTAATCATCTTAATTAATTAACTTACGAGATTATTGTCACTGCTTCAATTGACAGCGACTCTTATTTCATAAGACTGCGATCACGGTCACAGTATCCTATTTAGCTTGGAAAGGTCGAAAAAATACTGCGACCCTAATCGAAAAAATAAAAAATGCTGCAACACTGCGACCAAAGATCGCAATGTAAAATAAAAATAAATCTAAAAAGTGAAAATGATATTAAAAAATTTAAATCCAAAATTTTTCTTTTTAGAAACTGCGACTTCGATTGCAGTTTCAGAAAAAAAATAAAATAAAATAAACTGTTTCAAGTTACAGTAATAGATTTTTATTGTGATTAAAACATCTTTCAAAAAAAAAAACTTGAACATTAATGCGACCATGGTTGCATTCTTTTAAAATAATTTATTTTTTTAAAATTTTGTAATCAATATCTGTAATCTTTTTGTTTGAAAAAACTCAAAATTTTCAGATCTGTAATTTTTTTAGTGGAGGAACAGTTGTAGCCAGGTTAAAAGTGAAACTGAGGGTATTTTAGTCATTAAGCAACGAAAAGTGGTTGAGGGTCTCTTTTACCGCCTAAAATTTTTGACTTATCTGCGGCTAATATGAAGCCACGTCATGCCGACTGAGAAACTCTCTCAGCTGTCGCTTGAGGTACAGTAACCCCATTATATATATATATATATATATATATATATATATATATATATATATATATATATATATATATATATATATATATATATATATATATATATATATATATATATATATATATATATATATATATATATAGATATATGTGTATATATATGTGCATACATATATGTACATATATGTGTAGCATACATATATGTACATATATGTGCATACATATATGTACATATATGTATATATACATATATGTACATATATGTGTATATACATATATGTACATATATGTGTGTGTGTATATATATATATATATATATATATATATATATATATATATATATATATATATATATATATATATATATCTGTGTGTATATATATATGTATATGAGGGATCTGTACCTCAGCCGCCAGCTGAGAGAGACTCTGTCAGCTGGCGCAAAGTGGCTGAATTTCAACCACTATTTTGGCTACTGGTACCATGGTCGCAGTTTTATATGAGGACTGTGATAATGTCGCAGTGGTTTTATGAGGACTGCGACCAAGGTCGCAGTCCTAATTACACTGAAATTATATAATTTTTAAGGACTGCGACCATGTTACAGTGGGCTGCGATCAAGTTGCAGTGGGTTTGCGACCATATTAAAGTGACAGCTGAGAGAGTCTCTCTCAACTGCCGGCTGAGGTACATTTTTCACTATATATATATATATATATATATATATATTATATAATATATATATATAGAGAGAGAGAGAGAGAGAAATGTATATCAGTCGCCGCTGAGAGTCTCTCTCAGCCTGCGTTGACGTGGCACAATATTAGCCACACCACTAAGTTGCGGCCCGCTTATTGGAATAAGTTAAATTACTAAATGCCCCTCGGTAAAAGGTACTTGTCCCGTAATTGTTTATTATTATTTTTCCCTATTTCTTTTACCGCTCTTTGTCAGATTTAGGGTTTCATTTTCCTGCCATAAAATTGTTTCTGAAAATAGCGATTTTCGGATCAGGTTTTTTCTCCTTTTTATTTAATGTCGACGTCGGAGCAGTCCACTTTCCCTGCCAATTCTGGTCGCAGTCGTAAGCGATCTCTATCTCCCGATCTAAATATGGACCATATATCATCTGGTTCAACTTTCTCTCAGAATATTGAAAGTATTGAAGGGTTGAGATCTTTACATGCTGATCAAGAGGTTTTTATTTTATCAATTTCCCCTGCAATTTCTTAAATGTAGAGGATTTTTCAGATAAATTATTTTTGTGACCATAGTCGCAGTATGAAATTTCATCTTCAAACGATTTGTTTTACAAGACATCGACCAAAGTCGCAGTGCAATTAAAATTTATTAATAAAAAGACTGCGACCTTGGTCGCAAAAATGAAAAATAAGTTAAAATAGACTGCTATTATATAAGAGTCGACCAATGTCGCAGTTTTCAGTCGCAGTCTTCTAATCATCTTAATTACTTAACTTTCGAGACAATTTTCACTGCTTCAAATAACTATGTCTCTTGTTTCATAAGAATGCGACCATGATCGCAGTATCCTATTTAGATTACTTAATAAAAATACTATAATCAAGGTCGCATTGTTATCAAACAAAATATTCTCAAGAGACTGCTGTTACATAAGAGTGCGACCGAAGTCGCAATCTTCTAATCATCTTAATTAATTAACTTACGAGATTATTGTCACTTCTTCCATTGACTGCGACTCTTATTATATAAGACTCTTGTTTCATAAGAATGCGACCATGGTCGCAGTATCCTATTTAGATTACTTATAAAAAAACTATGACCAAGGTCGCAGACTGCTGTTATATAAGACTGCGACCATGATCGCAGTATCCTATTTAGATTACTTAATAAAAAAATACTATGACCAAGGTTGCAGACTGCTGTTACATAAGACTGCGACCTGCTGTTACATAAGATTGCGATCATGATCGCAGTATCCTATTTAGATTACTTAATAAAAAAATACTATGACCAAGGTCGCAGACTGCTGTTACATAAGATACTGCGACCATGATCGCAGTATCCTATTTAGATTACTTAATTAAAAAATACTATGACCAGGGGTTGCATTCTTTTAAAATAAATTATTTTTTTAAATTAAGTTATCAAGATCTGTAATTTTTTTTGTTTGAAAAAGCTCAAAAATTTTCGATCTGTAATTTTTTTAGTGGAGGAACAGTTGTAGCAGTTAAAAGTGAAACTGAGGGTATTTCAGTCATTGGGCAAGGAAAAGTGATTGAGGGTCTCCTTTTACCGCCTAAATTTTTGACTTCTCTGCGGCTAATATGAAGCCACGTCATGCCGGCTGAGAAACTCTCTCAGCTGGCGGCTGAGGTACAGTAACCCTATATATATATATATATATATATTATATATATATATATATATATATATATATATAAATATATATATATATATATATATATATATATATATGAGAAAAATGTATATTAGCCGGCGGGCTGAGAGTACTTTCTCAGCCTGCGGTGACGTGGCTCAATTTGTTACCTCACTGACTTGCGGCCCGCTTTTAGAAGAAGTTAAATTACCAAATACCCCTTTCGATAACTTTTCCTTATTGTTTATTATTATTTTGTCCCCCTTTTATTTTGCCGCTCTTTATAGGATATAAATTACTTTTCGCCTTATTTCTTTACTCTTTTTTGAAAGATCTACTTTCTCCTTTGCAGCCTGCGATAAAATTCTACTTTATAGTTTAATTTTTTTGTATATAATATAGTCAGAGTCTTTGGTCGCAGTGTACTTTTAAACTGCGACCTTAGTCAGAGACTTTGGTCGCAGTGTACATGGTTAATTGCGACCAAGATCGCAGTGTTATTATTGATAAAGATGGCCATCAACTGCAATCTAGGGTTGTATTACATGGACTGCGACTTTGGTCGCAGTACGTTAAGTAAGTGTTTCCTTTATATTAACATGCATGGCGACCAAGGTCGCAGTGTTGTTTTGGATTAAGACTGCCGCCAGCAACTGCGACCAAGGTCGCAGTGTTGTTGTTTTATTAAGTGTTGTTTTTTGGATTAAGTCAATTTTTGAATCTAAATGAAAAATGAAAAGTTTGCTGAGGGGACGCGACTTGGAGTCACTTCGTGAGACGCGGTCAGTCATAAAGATTTTATGAGATCTTTTAACGTCAAGTCTACGTTGACGAACCCGCACCATTCGTTGTTTCCCGAAGCGGTTGTCCACGCGTCTGCTCTTCATAGGGTTTAGGTGTTAATGTCTTTTAATGCCAAACCGGCGCTGGTGGTTGGAGACCAGCGTCTTCGACGCTTCCCGAAACGACACTCCACGCGTCAACCTTCTATTGGACTTCGATAGTCGTGCGATCATTAAGGCCGACAGTTATGATTAATGAACCATTAATTATGGTTATTATGGGCTGCCTATAAATATGGCTCACCCTCTCCCTTTTTTAAACAGCTCATACTTAGACTGTTTTCTTTCGAGAGCAATTGCTCTGAGAATTCCCGCCTTCTTGAGTGTCTCTAATAGGACCTGCCTCCATGGATGAAGATGACGCTTTGGACGAAGATGACCCAGAGCTTGATTGTCCTTTTTCAGGTTTGCTGGGCCCCTGGGAGAATATTTTCGCCGGCGAACTTGATCGATGTTCGTCGACAAGGAAGAAGTCATAGACCTCATCGTCCACAAGGGAATAAGTCATGGTCCTCGCCGTCCACAGTTTTTTAATACACTGGGACCTCAATAACACCACTGCTCTTAGTCAACAAGGGCTCTTTTTGATGTTTAGTCTTCTTATACTGCTATATGTTTAGTCTTCTTGTACTGCTATATTGTAACACTCAATCTTATTGTATAAGAGATCGTTTTGTATCATTTTCACATGCCTGGAGATAAATGCCTGGACATAAATAAAAAGACCTCAATAACACCACTGCTCTTAGTCAACAAGGGCTCTTTTGATGTTTAGTCTTCTTTGTACTCCTGTATTGTAACACTCAATCTTATTGTATAAGAGAGCGTTTTGTATCATTTTCATATGCCTGGAGATAAATGCCTGGACATAAATAAAAAATATATTTGTTTTTTAATAAACTACGACCTTTGGTCGCAGTCATGCATTGCAAACAAAACAACTTGGACCAGAGACGACACTGCGACCAAGGTCGCATAAGACTACAGTGCAAACAGAAACAACTGCGACCAAAGACTGCGACTAAGCAACTGCTGCGTTGACGTGTCACCTTGTCGCAGTGTTGTTGATTAAGAATAAAGACCAGCAACTGCGACCAAGGTTGTAGATTAATTTTTTTAAGACTGCGGCCATCAACTGCGACCAGGTCGCCGTGTTGTTGTTGATTAAGAATAAAGACCAGCAACTGCGACTAAGGTCGCAGTGTTGTTGTTTAAGAGTAAAGTCCAGCAACTGCGACCAAGGTCGCAGTGTATTTTATTAAGACTAAATACCAGCAACTTCGACCAAGGTCGCAGTGTATTTTATTAAGACTACAGTCAGAAACTGCGACCAAGGTAGCAGTGTTGTTGTTGATTAAGACTAAAGACCAGCATCTGCGACCAAGTTCGCAGTGTATTTATTAATTCTGCGTCCAGCAACTGCGACCAAGGTCGCTGTGTATTTTATTAAGTCTGCGTCCAGCAACTGCGACTAAAGTCGCAATCTTTCATTTTAAAAATTTATACGGGTGAAGTAATATAATTATTAACTGCGTCCATGGTCGCAGTATATTCGTTTAGCGTAAAATATTTAAAATGAAGTTTGTAACAATTGTACAGCATTTTCAACCTAGACATAGTAGTAAAAAATGTAATTCACACAATTAACTTTAGAAAACAGATTTATATATATTTAAAAAAAAACAAAATACAATTTTTTAAACTTCTAATCCTCGTCATCACCATCGTAATCAGATTCGTCGTCAAGAGTCATGCTTTCGTCTTCTGTATCGCTTTCCGTCTCTTCCTCCTCTTCAACGACAGTCTCCTCTTCGCTTTCTTCCTCTTCATGTTTGTGTTTTGGTTCATCAATGAACTCCCAGAACGGGTCGTCTGTATCAAGCTCAGATTCTGACCCGTAGCGAGACATTGTTTCAGAGCTAAACATAAAATCATCATTTGATGATTGGCTTCTTTCCGGTGAAGATGGTGGTGATGGTGAAGACATTTTTTTGAATGTATTTTCCGAACAGTGAGAGTAACGAGTTTGAGCAAAAATAACTTAGTATGTTTTTAATCCTTTGCTCATGACCCTTTATATATTTTTAATCCCGGAATTCCAAAGGTTTAAGCTCTCGGACCACGTGAATATCTGTCAAATATATTTTTTACCTTTTCTAAAAATTGTATACTTCCTAGGTGACTGTTCAGTTATCCAAAACAGTTTAAATGTTAATACACTATAATTTTAATTATAATGAACTCCAAAACAGTTCATTATTGCGACCATAGTCGTATTGGGAACTAATAAATGATTAAGTAAATGCGACCATAAATTGTCAACTGTTAGTCATCAAATACTGTCCTTCGTATTATTTCTGAATGTTTGCCTGATACTCATATGAACAATTAAGATTGTGACTTTGGTCGCAGTACTGAAGGAGGTAGCATTGCTATATGATAGCATGTTTCCTCAGGTATTCTTTATTCTGTATTAAGTCTGCGACCATGAATGTTTTTTTTACTTTTCAATGCTAGAAGTCGCAGTCGTCATATAAAAGGGGTATTTTTGTAAATTTGTTTCATGATTGTTTAGGCGGGATTTTTTGATTTTTTTGGGCCCGCACTCTGCGACCGATGTGTGGCATATATTTAGCCACGTCCCGCAGGCTGAGAAACTCTCTCAGCCTGCAGGCTGAGGTACAGTAACCCCTATATATATATATATATATATATATATATATATATATATATATATATATATATATATATTATATATATATATATATATGAGAAAAATGTATATCAGCCTGCAGCTGAGAGAACTCTGTCAGCCTGCGGTGACGTGGCTCAAGATTTGTCACGCCACTAACTTGAGGCCCGCTTATAGGAAGAAGTTAAATTACTAGAAACCTCTTATGAAAGCTACTCTGTCGGTAAAAGACAGTGAATATGTATAGTTTATTATATTTTTATATTTTATGATGTTATTCAATTTTTGTGACAATTATCTTTTATAACTGCGGCCAAACTGCCAACATTTTTTTATTAAATCACGAAACTAATTTTGAATGCTTCTTTAAATTTTTTTTATCTGATTTGATATTTAATGATTTTTAATATAGTCGCAGTTTACTTTTTTTCGCATGTAATGTATAATGCGATCAAGGACCCGACTATGGTCGCAGTACTTACGAGAGCGATAGTATAATCGCAGTTTACGTATTATTTTATATTTTTGTTCTTCATTTCTGACTGTTGTCTGATCCTCCTATGAACTATTAAATTGGTTTTTACATATAGTATGCGATCATAGACTGCGACTATAGTCGCACTACCGCGACTATGGTCGCAGTACTTAACGAGAGCGATAGTATAATCGCAGTTTACATATTATTTTATATTTTTTATTCTTCATTTCTGACTGTTGTCTGATCCTCCTATGAACTATTAAATTGGTTTTTAACATATAGTATGCGATCATAGACTGCGACTATGGTCGCACTACCGCGACTATGGTCGCAGTACTTAACACGAGAGCGATAGTATAATCGCAGTTTACGTATTATTTTATATTTTTTGTTCTTTATTTCTGACTGTTGTCTGATCCTCCTATGAACTATTAAATTGGTTTTTACATATAGTATGTGATCATAGACTGCGACTATAGTCGCATAACCCCGACTATGGTCGCAGTACTTAACGAGAGCGATAGTATAATCGCAGTTTACGTATTATTTTATATTTTTTGTTCTTCATTTCTGACTGTTGTCTGATCTTCCTATGAACTATTAAATTAGTTTTTACATATAGTATGCGATCATGGACATGGACTGCGACTATGGTCGCAGTACCCTCGACGACTGCATTTTTCTTGATGAATTTTTTTTTGCTAAGTTAAATGTAATAACGGTGAATAAGTACTGATTATATAGTCGCAGTTTACGTATGTTTTTATATGTTTTGCTTATAAAGTATGAATTATTTTTACCTATTGCATGCGTAGTAGCACTGCGACTATGGTCGCAGTGTTTAATAACAGCAGTCGCAGTTTGATATGTAATTAAAAGAGCTTATAAGTTAATATAGTGAGAAAGAGACCTTACAAAAAAAGAGAATTAAAAGCTTTTAAAGAAAACAAAATAAGGTTGAATATCAGAAGATCAGGAAATCCTAATCCTCGTCATTATCACCATCATAAGCAGATTCGTCGTCTTCATTCTTCTGCTCTTCTTGTTCATCACTTATTTCCTCATCATCTTCCTGTTTTTGAGGTTTTTTTGTTTCACCGATAAACTCCCAGAATGGATCGTCTTTATCAAGCTCTTCGTCTGACCCGTTGCGGGAAAGCAAGCCTACAGCATCAGAGGACATGCTTTCATCAAGCATGTCTCCGTCAAGTGGCAGAGGAATAATGTCTTCCTCACGAACCCACATGAAATCTTTATTATCCTCATGAATAGGAGGATCAGTTAATACATTATTTGATGTAGTGAGATAGTCAAAGGAGTGAAGTCCAGAATGGTATCAGATTCACTAGAATATCCTGAAGAAAAAGGACCGGTGGGGGAACGATTAAAGTTGAAATCTAAGTGTTCAGAAGAAGAAGATGGGGAAGACATGATTCAAGAATGAATTGTTTTTAGGTATGAGATAATATATTAGTTACAAGCATTATATAAAGGTCAATATTGTGGAAGAACATGAATAGTAATAATAATTGTTACAGGTGAGGGTTGAGTATGGTAGGAAGTGGTAAAAAAAATGAAATATTTAATTGAAGATTTATTGCGGGAGAATCCGAAGAGTTCTTTTTTGCCAGAGATTTAATACTTGAAATACAAATTAACTTTTTATAGAATTGTTTGCCTATATCTTTAGATTACGTATGGTGCACATCTTTCTTTATTGATATTAACATTATTGCATCTCTTTTTTCTAGACTGTTTTTGTATCATGATAGAAAAAATATTAATTACTTTCATTTAATACATAAGGCATGCGAAAGAAGATTGCGACTTTGGTCGCAGTACTGAAGGAGGTCGCATTACTGTACGATAGAATGCGACTAGGGTCGCAGACGTTATATAAAAAAGTTTTGTTATACTATGACTGCGACTAGTGACTGCGACTGTGTCGCAGTTGTCATATAAAATTGAAAGTTTATATTGTATTAAGTCTGCGACCATGGCATGTTTTTTAAATTTTCAATGCTTCTGCTTATTTTACATTATGTTGATCCAAATTTTTTTAATTATATTTTTCGATGTAGTAAATTACGAATTTTATAACTGTAGATATATTCAACTGAAATTTTGTTTGTTGATGACTTTATTCCAGTTTAGAAATAAAACAGGGGTATTTTTGTCAATTTGTTTCATGATTGTTTAGGCGGGATCTTTTTGATTTTTTGGCGCCTACACTCTGCGGCCGATATGTGGCATATATTCAGCCACGTCCGCCTGCTGAGAAACTCTCTCAGCCTGCCGGCTGAGGTACAGTAACCTATATATGTATATTCAGCCACGTCCCGCAGGCTGATATACATTTCTCTCTCTCTCTCTCTCTCTCTCTCTATATATATAATAATATATATATATATATATATATATATATATATATATATATATATATATATATATATTATATATATATATAGAGAGAGAGGAGAGAGAGAGAAATGTATATCAGCCTGCGGCTGGGAGAACTCTCTCAGCCTGCGGTGACGTGGCGCAATTTTTGTCACCCCACTAACTTGCGGCCCGCTTATGGGAAGAAGTTAAATTACTAAATACCCCTTATGAAAAGCTACTCTTTCGGTAACTTTACGTTATTGTTTATTATTATTTGCCCAAAAGGCAATTTTTGGAGCGAACGTTGTCAGACTTAGGTTATTGTTTATTATTATTTTTTCCCCTTTTTTTTGCTGCTCTTTATAGGATTTAGCTTATTGATTATAAATTACTTTTCCCCTTATTTCCTTACCTCTTTTTGTCAGATTTAGGTTCTTTTTTTCAGCCTGCGATCAACTTTTTTCAGAAAATATAAACTTTTTTCGAGCAATTTTTTATCCAAAATATTTAATGTCGATGTCTAAGCAGTCTACTGGCGATCTAAATATGGAAGATATTGCATCTGGTTCTACTTTCTCTCAGAATATTAAAAATCTTGAAGGGGTGACATCTTTGCATGCCGATCAACAGGTTTTAATTGTTTTAATTTTTTAAAAATAATTTCTTAAATATTGAATTTTTCTCTTTAGTCTATGTGGTACTGCGACCTATAACACATGTGTCAAAGTTTCAGAAATGCGACAGTTATAATTTTCGATCGCAATCTTATTTGAAAATAATCTCCGGCTGTGAAATCTTTTTTTTGGGTATGCGTCTTAGGTCGAGTCTTTAGTAAGAAGTGATATAGATTTCTTCTCATACGGATAACTGCGACTTAGGTCGCATTCTTTAGTAAGGAGTAATATAGATTTCTTCACATACGGATAACTGCGACTTAGGTCGCAGTCTTTAATAAGGAGTAATATAGATTTCATCTCATATGTGAAATCTTTTTTTTGTGACTGCGACTTAGGTCGCAGTCTTTAGTAAGAAGTAATATAGATTTCTTCTCATACGGATAACTGCGACTTAGGTCGCAGTCTTTAGTAAGAAGTATATAGATTTTTTTCTCATACGATAACTGCGACTTTGGTCGTAGTATTTAATAAGAAGAAATATAGATTTCATCTCATATGTGAAATCTTTTTTTTGTGACTGCAACTTAGGTCGCAGTCATTAGTAAGAAGTAATATAGATTTCTTCTCATACGGATAACTGCGACTTAGATCGCAGTCTTTAGTAAGAAGTAATATAGATTTTTTCTCATACGATAACTGCGACTTTGGTCGTAGTATTTAATAAGCAGAAATATAGATTTCATCTCTTATGCGACCTTGGTCGGAGTTATATAACTTATATTTTAGACGTGTGATATCTAAAAAATATTTATATTCATGTAATTCGTGTAATTGTTTTTTGTAGGATATGAATGCACATGGAGAAATGTCTGGAAGCTCAGATAAGTTTATAGGGAAACAGTTCCTGTCGGATATGGAAGCATACAATTTCTACAATTCTTTTGCAAGGAATAGAGGTTTTAGCGTGAGAAGAAAAGGTACAGATAAGTCACGGAAGCCTCCTTATGAGATTATTTGCAGAAAATTTTGCTGCAATAAGGAAGGTGTGAAGAAGTTGTGTGACAAAAGACAAGAGGGGCTTACAGTGCATCGTCGAATTGACACTAGAGTAGCTTGTCCTTCTGAGATGCATGTCCGTCTTCGTTTTCTTTTTGACAGAAGACGTCAGGTTATCACAAAATTTGTTGATACCCATTCACATGAGTTGTCAAGCCCGGATAAGGTACATCACCATTACTCTCACCAGACTCATCGTTCAAAGATTAGCAGAAGCATTATGAGCAATCTGGTTGATGTGGGAATGCGGCCTTCAAATATTTCCCGCGTTGTGAATGCAATGAGCCAGGGAGAAGGCTGTGAAGAAGTGAGCCCGCAACAAGTTATTGATTTTACTCGTCAACGTAGAAATAACTGCGGCCATGAGTTTATTGCTATTATCAAATATTTTCAAGAGAAAGCCGAGACCGATCCAGAATTCTTCTTTTCAAGTGAAGTCGATAACGCGGGCACACTTAGAGGCATTTTTGGGCTGATGGAAGAGCTATTTCCTCGTATCTGAGATTCTGTGATGTGATCGTTTTTGACACAACATACAGAACTAATCACTTGAGCTTACCATTTGCTCCATTCACTGGAGTAAATCATCACCGGCAGTCAATTTTGTTCGGCTGTGCATTGCTTGCTGATGAGCAGAGGGATACGTTTGTTTGGCTATTCCAAAAATGGCTCAAGTGCATGCATGGAGTTGAACCGAAGCTGATTATTACTGATCAGGATGCGCAGATTGGTGACGCCATCAAGATTGTTTTCCCAACTTCTAGGCACCGTTACTGTTTCTGGCATGTGCGGAAACATATTGCTGAGCAACAAATCCCAACAAGTATGGAGAAGATATGGTCTCTGATTTCCATGCTTGGTACACCTCCCGTGATATAAGCACTTGTGAGGAACGATGGCGTCTGATGAATGAAAAATATCATTTAGATGAAGAAGAAGACAGTTGGTTGTTGAAGATGTACAGGCTTCGTGGACATTGGGTTAATGCATATCTCAAGGATGTTTTCTGTGCTGGAATGACAACCAGTCAGAGGTCCGAGAGTATTAATTCCTTCTTTGATGGTTTTGTTAATGCAAACACGAAACTAGTAGAATTTGTTCACCAATATGATAAAGCTGTTGCTGCCCGTCGTACATCTGAATCTCTTCAAGATTTTTAGGGTTTGAATTCTGTGCCCAATTGTACATCGAATCCATATGAGATACAAGTTTCGAAGTTGTATACACCGAAGATTTTTCAGTTGTTCCAAAAGGAATGGGCAGTTGTAATGTCACTGTTTTCAGAAGAGGTGGAACACGACAATCCTGGATCAACATATTTGGTTGGTAATTTTTCAGAATCAAAAGACGGCTGGGAAAAGGTCAGTTATGATAAGCGTGAGGAACTTCATGTTTCTTATAGTTGCTCGTTATTTGAAACAGAGGGTATCCTATGTAGACATATTCTGTATATTTTGTGGCGCAATCACGTTACACATATACCGGAATCATATATACTTCAGAGATGGAGGTTGGATGCTCGTTACAAAAACGTTGCAATTGAAAATGGCATCAGGCCTTTTCCCAGTCAAGGTAATCCACAGACGGCTAGATTGTGGACAATTCGTTCAAAATTTAATATAATTATTGACATGGTCGCTGATTCTGATATCCATCTTTCAAAGTTGGAGGCTTTTTGGAAAGTTTTGCCCAAGAAACCACTAGAGAATACAGAGCCATGTCAGGAAATGATCATTCATCACAGCCTAAAACTACAGTTGGTTCCAGTGGATCCGTTGTTGTATTGCGAGATGGTGAAGAATTGAATATACGTGATCCAATTGGTCCTGTACCAACCAAGGGGAGGCCTAGAGTTGCATCCAGGCTTAAGTCTGGTTTTGAAGATTCTATATATCAGAAGGAAGTTAAGTACCGAAAATGTGGTAACTGCCAAGAGCTGGGCTATTACAGGACTGGTTGTCCGTTACTGGTATTACATTAAACCTGTTAATCATTTTTTTATAATGATGTATCTTTAAAATTCTTACTATTTCCTTTTTAAATGCAAAAGAAGTAGGTTTGGGTTGCCTCCATCTTGAAGGAACAAAGACTTCAATTTTTTCATGAAGTTCGACCAGGGTCGCACAGTGTAGAGAGAATCATGTCGCAGTCTGCCACTGGCGTGTCATTATAATCAGATTTATTATCATTCTTTGATTTCTACTGTATTATTTTTGTAAGTAGTTGTACTTTAAAGTTTTACTGCTACAAAATTCTCCTACATTGTTTAATTTTTTGTGTATATAATGTAGACAGAGACTTTGACCGCAATGTACATGGTAATTGCGACCAAGGTCGCAGTGTTGTTATTGATAAAGAGTGCCAGCAACTGCAATCTAGGGTCGCAGTTCATTGACTGCGACTTAGGTCGCAGTACGTTAGGTAGGTGTAACACGCATAGCGACCAAGGTCGCAGTGTTGTTGATTAAGACTGCGGCCAGCAACTGCGACCAAAGTCGCAAACTTCATTTTAAAATTAATTTCGGATGATGGACTGCGACTATGGTCGCAATACCGCGACTATGGTCGCAATACTTAACGAGAGCGATAGTATAATCGCAGTTTACGTATTATTCTATATTTTTTGTTCTTCATTTCTGACTCTTGTCTGGTCCTCTCCTATGAACTATTAAATTGGTTTTACATATAGTATGCGATCATGGACTGCGACTATGGTCGCAGTACACTCGACTGCATTTTTCTTGATGATTTTTTCCCCTAAGTTAATGTAATAACGGTGAATAAGTACTGATTCTATAGTCGCAGTTTACGTATGTTTTTATATGTTTTGCTTATAAAGTATGAATTATTTTTACTTATTGCTTGCGTAGTAGCACTGCGACTATGGTCGCAGTGTTAAGAACAGCAGTCGTAGTTTGATATGTAATTAAAAGAGCTTATAAGTTAATATAGTGAGAAAGAGACCTTACAAAAAAGAGAATTAAAAGCTTTGAAAAGAAGACAAATAAGGTTGAATATCAGAAGATCAGGAAATCCTAATCCTCGTCATTATCACCATCATAAGCAGATTCGTCGTCTTCATTCTTCTGCTCTTCCTGTTCATCACTTATTTCCTCATCATCTTCCTGTTTTTGAGGTTTTTTTGTTTCACCGATAAACTCCCAGAATAGATCGTCTCTATCAAGCTCTTCGTCTGACTCGTTGCGAGAAAGCGAGCCTACAGCATCAGAGGACATGCTTTCATCAAGCATGTCTCCGTCAAGTGGCAGAGGAATAATGTCTTCCTCACTAACCCACATGAAATCTTCATTATTCTCATGAATAGGAGGATCAGTTAATACATTATTTGATGTAGTGAGATAGTCAAAAGGAGTGAAGTCCAGACTGGTATCAGATTCACTAGAATATCCTGAAGAAAAAGGACCGCTGGGGGAACGATTGAAGTTGAAATCTAAGTGTTCAGAGGAAGAAGATGGGGAAGACATGATTCAAGAATGAATTATTTTTTGGAAGTTTTTTGAAATCAAATTGAAAAGGAAGAGCAAAAATATAGTTTCTAGGTATGAAATAATATATTAGTTGCAAGCATTATATAAAGGTCAATATTGTGGAAGAACATGAATAGTAATAATAATTGTTACAGGTTAGGGTTGAGTATGGTAGGAAGTGGTAAAAAAAATTTAAATATTTAATTGAAGATTTATTGCTGGAGAATCCGAAGAGTTTCTTTTTGCCAGATGTTTAATACTTGAGTACAAATTAACTTTTTATAGAATTGTTTGCCTATATCTTTAGATTACGTATGGTGCACATCTTTCCTTTATCGATATTAACATTATTGCATATCTTTTTTCTAAACTGTTGTTGTATCACGGTAGATAGAATATTAATTTCTTCATTTAATTCAGTGTAATTAATATAGTATTTTTATAAGATGTGATGTACGCGAACTGATCTCAGGGTCGCATGGCTATTCTACTTTTTAAAAATATAAAAAATATCTTACATA
Organism: Agave tequilana; assembly: GCA_038442645.1. Classification (NCBI taxonomy): domain Eukaryota; kingdom Viridiplantae; phylum Streptophyta; class Magnoliopsida; order Asparagales; family Asparagaceae; genus Agave; species Agave tequilana. Next base: position 21,815 of record JAVJIF010023564.1, read on the forward strand.
AGGCATGCGAAAGAAGATTGCGACTTTGATCGCAGTACTGAAGGAGGTGGCATTGCTGTACGATAGAATGCGACTAGGGTCGCAGACGTTATATAAAAAAGTTTTGTTATACTATAACTGCGACTAGTGAATGCGACTGTGTCGCAGTTGTCATATAAAATGCTGTACGATAGAATGCGACTAGGGTCGCAGACGTTATATAAAAAATTTTTGTTATATTACGACTGCGACTCGTGACTGCGACTGTGTCGCAGTTGTCATATAAAATGCTGTACGATAGAATGCGACTAGGGTCGCAGACGTTATATAAATTTTTTTTGTTATACTATGATTACGACTAGTGACTACGACTGTGTCGCAGTAGTCATATAAAATTGAAAGTTATATTGTATTAAGTCTGCGACCATGGCATGTTTTTTAAATTTTCAATGCTTCTGCTTATTTTACATTATGTTGATCCAAATTTTTTTTAATTATATTTTTCGATATAGTAAAATTACGAATTTTATAACTGTAGATATATTCAACTGAAATTTTGTTTGTTGATGACTTTATTCCAGTTTAGAATTAAAAAAGGGGTATTTTTGTCAATTTGTTTCACGATTGTTTAGAAGGGATCTTTTTTGATTTTTTTGGCGCCTACACTCTGCGGCCGATATGTGGCATAATTCAGCCACGTCCCGCATCCTGAGAAATTCTCTCAGCCTGTCGGCTGAGGTACAGTAACCCATATATATATATATATATATATATATATATATATATATATATATATATATATATATATATATATATATATATATATATATGCCCACATGAAAGTTCTCACAGAAATTCGTGAGAACCGTTCTTAGGGGATCAACTCAATATATATATATATATATATATATATATATATATATATATATATATATATATATATATATATATATATATATATATATATATATATATATATATATATATATCGTGTCAGAGGCATTCAAAATTTTAAACATGGTCTAAAACAATAAAACTTTATGAAAGACCAGGGGAGAAGAAAAAATCCAAAAGGTCACCACAGGATCTTTTATCTCCTCCCTCGACCTCGTGGCATGCAAGTCAGATCGTATGAAATGAACTGTACTGGGCCTCTCTCGAGGCGGCGCTGCAGTCCCAATTAGTCTCAGTCAACAGAGCCCTCAATAGTTTTCCCCACACTGTTTTGAACTATAAGTGTACCACAAGTGAGAGTTACATGACCACAAAATTAACTGTAGCAACTGCAAGTGGGAAAATATGAGTGTAAAAGTGATATTTACATGACCACAAATTTAATTGTAGCAACTGCAAATGAGAAAAGAACAGTTGCATTTTGCAACTTGTTTTTCAGTGAAACAAACAACGAAAAATGAAAAAAAGTTTTACGACTTGCGTTTTGCGGCGAAACAAACACGCCCTAAAAACGCAACACAAAATCCCAGTCCGCTCGTCCTCGTGTTGGACAATGGCAACCGCATTAAATTCCCAGAAAACCTTCAGGCACGCACAACTCTCCGCACCCAATGGATCACTCGTCCACCAAGGCGGAGTCCCGGTGAGTCAGGGGACCAGTGAATAGCGCTGTGGGCGAATCCAGTAGCGTCCGGGGTCGCTGTGATGGAGGGGACGTCAGCTGTCGGTGTCGCCCGCGGGCAAGAGAAGAAACCTCCGGCAACGGAAAGGCAGAGTGGGGTGGCGGTCCATCCGTTGGAAGTTGGACACGTGTCCGCCCAATGTAATGGCTGATGGATCCGCTTCACGGGAAGGGCTCTTGTCCCGATCCCGATCCCATCCCGATCCCGATCCCTATCCCTGTGTCCCTCTCAGTTTACGTCCAAGTCTCGGCTCCTATTGGCTCCCACCTGCTGCAGTCTAATCCATCCCATCCAATGGGCCCCCCTGTTCCCAAACTGCCGATCTCCAGCGAGTTCCGGAATCTTCTTTGTTGCAAGCGAGCAACTTGCAACTGTTCATTTACAATTTTTTCCTTTTTTTTTCTTTTACATACTTTTCCACTAGCAGCTAAACATAAGGCATGTTTGTTTCGTTGCAAAACGGCGTAAATCGTAAGTCGAAAAATGAGAATGAGAAAAATAAACTGTAGTAGAGAAAATATATTGTGTTTTACGGTATTTGATTGATAAACTGAAAGTGTAAATGAGAAAATATATTGTGTTTTACGGTATTTGGTTGGTAAGTGAAAGTGTAAATGAGAAAGTATATTATGTTTACGGTATTTGCTGGTAATGTAAAAGTGTGTGAAAAAGTTGACCACAAATTAACTGTAGCAGTAATTTAAATATTATAAATACTATTAAATTAAATCTACTATTGTAAATTAAATTATATTAATAAATTTGAGATAAAATATTAATAATCTTAATATTTTATTTATAACAATAATATTAATAAAATATTAATATATTTTAGAAAAATATTACTAAAATATTAACTAAATAAATAATAATTTTTTTAAGAAAATCTAAAGAACATTAATAAAATTTTCAGAATACTAATAAAATATAAATATTAAAAAATCTACAGAAAAATAATAAAATATAGTTATAATATTATAATATTATAAAGTACTTAAAATTATTATAATAATAAATTTCATTATAATATTATTGTAATATTATAAATATAAATTAACAAAGTAAAATATAATTATAATTTTGATAGTATTATTATTATAATATTATTATAATGAATTATTATTACAATATTAACATAATAAAATATTAATATAATAATAAAGTATATTATATTTACAAATAAATAATTAATATATAATAATGTTATATTAAAGTAATATTGTTATATTAATAAAATATTAACTCTAAATAAAATATTAAAAATTTGGTATTAGTATTAATAAAATAATAAAGTATTAAATAATAATATTAAATTAAAATAATAAATTAAAATAGTAAAATATTAAATATTAATAAATAATAAATAATAAATTATTAAGTATTAAAAATATTAATTAAATAAGAAATTGAACACTATAACAATATTAAAAATATTAAATATTTAATAATATTAAATTATATATTGATTATCAAGTATCAGCTTTGAACTGCAAGTGTACTACAAGTGGGATTTACATGACCACAAAATTAACTTTAGCAACTGCAAATGAAAAAATATGGGTGTAAAAGTGAGATTTACATGACCACAAAATTAACTGTAGCAACTACAAGTGAAAAAAATGAGAGTTACATTTTGCAAGTTGATTTTCAGCGAAACAAACAGCGAAAAATGAAAAAGAAAATTTTACGACTTACAATTTGCGGTATTTTGCGGCTAAACAAATATGCCCATAATCTTTCATGATCACTGATGTAGTAGCCAATAACTGAGTGCTTCCCAGAGTTCATCTCAGAATCTCCGTCATATTCAATTTTTTCAAGGTCACACTCCTCTGTCTTGAAGATTCTTTTATCCTTGAGTTACCTTCTGTCCCGAGGACGATCTCAGTCTATAGGCGCACTCCATCACTCCGAGATCTGTGCCATCATAAGTTGTTTCCCGTTCCAGAAGTCTCCAACTGAAAATCATAAGCTCCAAACATCAGTCCACCGAGATCTCCGCCCAGCGTTACGCTGCTCCATTCTCCACACTTTAATAATGTGTAACGTCCCTTTCAGAGCGGGCAGTTCTGAATAGTGACGGATTCGCCGGTCTGCAATCCCAACCAACCAACGCCATCAATCATAGTTGTAGCAACAAATCCAGCACATGCAAATTGTATAGTTATAGCTGTTGGCCCAGAGACCCTTCACTCTAGTTTTGATGATGATTAACTCATGTAGTTATAGTTTACTAATAATCTTGTGTTTAATTAGTTTCAGTGATTTACCAAGATATTAGTAGGTGATTAGTTTCAACAAAGGAGTTTTGGAGTTTTCACATGTAGATTCAAGAGCTCACGCGTCAAGATCGGATCTAGCACTCGGTTAGAGTCAAGCTCGTTGGATCGCGTTTGGATCGAGTCGGCTTGAAGACAAGAAGACCTTAGTTTGTTTAGTTTAAGATTGTTTAGATCTTGTATAAAAATTAGATAGTATTGATATGCTCAAGTTCACACACACACACACACAAGTTTCAGTTTATTGGTTTTGGTTTTCGGTTTAACCAATTTTAGATTTCATGTCAAAAACATAGATATATATCTTATATGTATATTGGATTCTATTCATATACAAATATGCTTCAAAGTTGTTTTAATATCATGTTTTTGTACTTAGACAAGTTTTGGAGAAAACGATTTTTCATTTCAAAAATTCAAGTTTTGAAAAATACCAATTTTAGTTTAAAGGCAAATTTCATATCACAAAAATGGTTCAAATTATTTATAATATGTGTTGAATTTAGTCACACATAATTGTATTTCAAAGATTTTATAAGAACTTATTTTTGTAAAATTTATGTGATTTTATGGGATTTAATTGAAGTTAAAAAGACCAAATTTTTAATGCCCAAAATTTGTGACTTGGCCTTCTGCCGGTCGACCGGACGGTCGACCGAGACAGAAGTCGGTTGACCGATGTGCACAAACGTGCACAGGCCATTAGGCTGGAGGACCGGTCGACCGGGTCAGTCGACCGCCAGAGAGCATCTGCTCTCTGGACCTGGCCCGGGTCGACCGGGCGGTTGACCGGTAGAGAGCTCTGCTCTCTGTATCCAGGCCTCGGTCGATCGGGTGGTCGACCGATGGCACAATGGTCAGAAATCCGACCATTGGCCGGTCGACCAGGCGGTCGACCGATTGCAGAAATTTTCTGTCTTGGCCCAACGGCTAGTTTTTGAAATGGGTTATATTGACCAATCCCTTTGGCCTGTTTTGATTAAGAATTTTAAGAGGAAAATTTTCCATCTTCTTAAGTGTTTTAGCAATAAGTTTCAAGAGTTTCTGGGCTAAAAGATTTTATCTTTATTTGTTTTAAACTGTTGGAAATTCAAATAAAAAGAGAGTCTTTGGGAAGTGTTTTGATCTTCATATCTATTTCATTTTAGAGTTTTTTTCCAAGTGTTTTTCTTTGTAATTTGTTTTCCAAACACTTTATTTTCTCACACTTGAGCTATCATATCTATCCTATCTATAGAATCTTTGTTTTGTGAGAAAATTGGTTTGTGGTTTGTTGAAACCACTAAGTGTTGTAATTCTCTTTGCTTTGTGTTATACCTCTTGTGTAGAGGTGATTGTGGAGGAGTTTGAGTTGGTTGTTGTCCCTCTAAGTGTAGAGGTGATTGAGGTTAGAGTTTTAGCTTTGTGCCTATCCCTCTAGCGAGAGGTGATTGTTGTTTGGCTTAGTTCCTATCCCTCTATTGAGAGGTTGATTTTGTGTGGCTTAGTGCCTTGCCTCTTGTGTAGAGGTGGTTGTTGTTTGAAAGAGGAGTTGTGTACTCCAAAGTTGTATTACCCAAATCCTCAGTGGAGGTTCCCTGTGTGGAAGTCCTGTGTGGACGCATTAGTGAAAATCCTTCTATGTGAAGGCGGGGACGTAGAGCAGTGGCTCGAACCTCGAAACATATTTTTGTATTTGCATTTGATCTACTAACTCTAACTCTCTCTTATTTACCTTGCATTGCATCATATTCATATCTTATATATGCTTAGTATTGTTTGTATGTGCCCATACTTGTGTTAAACTAAGAGAGCGTAAAATAGCACCTCAACTCTTTTTAGAGGAATTTAGAGGAGATAGTCCAGAGCCCTTCACTGGGAATTTGACTGCACTCTTTGGTTACACTTAGTGTGTTACAATTTGTTTTTAATTCAGCATCATTTGTCATTAGATTAACCATACACCTATTCACCCCCCTCTAGGTGTACTTTAAATTGGTATCAGAGCCTACGCTCCTGATATTAGGTTTAACCACCTAGGAGTGAGGTCTTGATTAGCCAATCTATATTTGCATTTGCACACTTATTTGTTTACACACACTTATGGACTTCATGACCCCTCCCATGTATGATACTTCCAACATTGATGTTTGGAAAGTTAAGATGTCCATGTACCTTAAAACCCTAGGTATGCATGTTCACCTTGCCGCTACGAAGAAATCCTATCTTGTAAATAGCAAGCATATAGAGGCCAATGTACAAGCCCTAGTGGCACTTAGATGCACTCTTAGTAAAGAACATTTATCTACTGTTTCTCATTGTGATTCCGCTTTTGCAGTGTGGAACACTTTGACCTCTCCCGCGCTACAAACGACGAAATATATAGAGGAGGAATCTAGTGGAGATGAGTCCGACCAACCTTACTACATGGTCCAAGGGAATGACTCCCTTGAGGTAAACTCGAACACCCATCTAGATGATTGTGCTAGTTCTTTAAGTGATGATTATGTTGATGCTGATGCATTAAAAGAAGAACTATCTCTTGTTTGTGAAAACTTGCTTTAAAAATATCAACTTTTGAAAAAGAAAACTTTTAAAATAAAAGAAGAAAATAAGGATTTGTTTTCAAAACTTAACATGGCTTTGCAAGAGAGAGATGAGATTTCAAATGAAAGGGATTCTTTGAAAGCCCAACTTGACTTTGCTCTAAATGAAAATAAATTTTGAAAAATAAAAATGATTGTGACATTATTTTGAAGAAAATGAGGCTTTGACTTCAAAACTTGAAATTGTTTTAAAAGAGAACAATTCTTTGAAAAATAAATAGCTTTGATTTCAAAGAATGGGAACTTATTTCAAATGAAAACACCTCTTTGAAAAATGATATTGATTCACATGTTTGTCATGCTACTAGAGATTCATCCTCTATTAATAAACATGTTTCATACTCCACTTCTTCTTCTAACATTGAAAATGATATATGTATGTTAAAGAAGAGTGTTGATTGTTTGGGCTTCACTTTGAGCTATTGTGCCATGAACCACACACGGTTGGAATCCATGTTTCATAAGAAACATGCTCCTCTTATGCATGAACACAAACCACGGCATACACATGCTCATCATGCACACACACATGACACTATGTATGCTCATGTGTACACTTGTACACATTGTGGACGAAAGGGCCACCTTGCAAAGTTTTGTTATGATATAATATATAATTCAAATTTTGATAATAAATTTGTTTGGGTTAGGAAAGGTGCTAACCCCCATGGACCCAATAGAGTATGCGTACCAAAATTCACCCCTATTTTATTTGATGTAGGTGTGGGCTCTCGCTTGACGTGAGAGTAATGGTGTCTTGATGGTGGATGCGTTCCGGGCTAAAATGGTAACAACTTTGAATGCATCACCTTCAAGGAAGTTTGGTGGGAGGACCACCATGGTTTGGAGACCTAGAGATAAATCCTATTGGTTTTGGTAACTATCTATGACTCCTTATTTATGTTTATATGCTTTTAGATTATTGATTTTATAGCATGTCATGTTTTAATACTCATTATGTTATATGCCATGATAATTAGACTTGTGACATACATGTATAGTAATTGAGATACACCCATGTTTATATAGACTTATACTTTGTGTTCTCACTTTAGTTTAACTATTGTGTATATCATAACTCTAAAACATGTGCATTTACTTAATGATCATATTTGTTTATGTTTATGATTCTTTTGCACTTCATGATTTGATTACATGTTTAAGATGTAGTTTTCATTAAAACTTATATATATACTTGTACAACTAGTGAGCCACATTTGATTTTTGTATGTTTGTGTTTAGTTGCTCATTTATACCCATTAGATGTACTAGTATAACCTAGTTTTGATGATTCTTACATTTTAACTTGTATTCCCTATTTTGTACATGTTTTTTATAAATATGTGTTTAGCTTTATGTATATGCTAATTTTGTCAAAACTTTAAGATGTACATGTATACCTTTGAGTCACTTGCTTTTCATGCAAATTCTATTACGGACTCGTTTGTGTTTGGGATATGTATGTATACTTTTAGTTTTAACTAAACATACATATACCTTGAAGCCTATGTAGTTTTGATGATTTCTTATTTTTAATGTAAAGGAATTTTATTGAGCCCTATTACTTATTTTCATGATTATGTTTTTCACATAATTCTTGTACGCTCTCATTACTTGATGTTTTCTCATAATTTTATTTTCATGAGTCTTATATGTGCTTTATAGACTTTTAGTGTCAATTGTTGAGTGATTTTCATGTTTTCATGGATATATTCTTGCTTTATTCCTTACTTGAAGGACTTCGTACTAGTTTTCAAGATTATAATAAAACTAGTTGCGTAATTCTTCACTTGGTAGAGTTTTTCAATTATGCTAAAATTATTTTCAAACTTATTTTTGAAAACCCCTATCAACGCCAAGGGCGGATGGATCAGCGACCATGCCTTCTATGCTCTAAATTGAAAATCTATTTAAACATGTGCATGAAAGGGAGGTAGTATGAGTTATATACTAGATTCTCATTATATTTTTCAATTGGTATCACAATTGATATTTTTAAGTTTGTATACTCATATTTGTGTTTTCTATATATGTAAGCTTCAAACTTCAAATAATATCAATTTCGATTGGTACGTACATTTTCATACATATATGATTTGATTGTGCTTACTATATCTTTACATCTTTAAGTACAAATTATGTTTATGCTAAGTTTGACTTAGTCTTTAATGTCAATTATTTTTCAATTGGTATCTTATATAAGCTTATGCATTGTTTTTATTAGTATTTCATAAAGGGGGAGAAAAATTCATGTTTTACCTTTCAATCGGTTTCATTTTCAATTGGTATCTTACTCTCACTCTTTATGATAAAAATGCTTTGTTTTGGTATATGTTAATATTTTCAATATTGGTATCAATAATTTTAAATTAGTATTATTTTCAAGTTGGTATCCTTGTTGCAAAATGAGTTGTGTTTACCCAAAATTTTAGTTTGTATTAGTTTTTACTTTCTATTGGTATCAAAATTTACAATATATATATTTCAATTGGTATCAAAAACATACTATGTTTCATTTTCTATTGGTATCACAAATTTACAAGATATTTTCATTTGGTATCTTTTAGTATCTTAAAATTTTTTGTTTATTTTCAACTGATATCATAAATTGGTATCATTTTGTTTCGATATATACCTTTATCATAAATTGGTATATTTTTCAATTGGTTCATAATGTTTTTATATGTATTGCTTATATGCAAGTGAAGCTTAACATCTTCTCTATATATAGATTCATATTGAGTGTATTTCATATTGAAGTGATTGACCTCTCTTTGATATGTAGTACACGTGTGTAGAGGGAGCTTAACATCTCCTTTTTACATTGTATATTATGTGTTATGTGATTAGGGTTTAGTCATCTCTTTTTCATGTAATGCATGTATGCAGGGGGAGTTATCTTTACGTCTCTCCTCTTCATGAATGTATATCGCATATATATCTTTCTTGTTTGATTTGACAAAAAGAAGGAAAAGATTTTGTTGAGAGTTTATTTATGTCCCTTTATTAATGATTGACAAAAAGGGGAAGAAGTATTTAATGGGTTTATATATGCATGATCATTTCATTTCCTTATTTTATACAAAAAGGGGGAGAAGATTTATGCATGTTTATTTTTCTTGTCTAATACATATATATTTTTGTTTTATGACAAAAAGGGAGAGAAGTATTTATGCAAAAAGGGGAGAAGTATTTAGAGAGTTTACTTATGTTTATTTCCTCATTTATGCATATATATGTTGTTTGGTTTATACATTTCATTGCATATTTTTATTGTTTATTGCTATGCATGAGTTAAGGGGGAGCTTTTATGAAGTTTAACTTTAATCCATGAATATATAACTCCATGAGTTTTGTCATCATCAAAAAGGGGGAGATTGTTGGCCCAGATGCCCTTTACTCTAATTTTGATGATGATTAACTCATGTAGTTATAGTTTACTAATAATCTTATTTTAATTAGTTTCAGTGATTGACCAAGATATTAGTAGGTGATTAGCTTCAACAAAGGAGTTTTGAAACTTTCACATGTAGATTCAAGAGCTCGCGCGTCAATATTGCATCTAGCACTCGGTTGGAGTCAAGCACGTTGGATCGCGTTTGGATCGAGTCGGCTTGGAGACAAGAAGACCTCAGTTTGTTTAGTTTAAGATTGTTTAGATCTTGTGTAAAGATTAGATAGTATTGATATGCTCAAGTTCATACACACACAAGTTTCAGTTTATTGGTTTAACTGGTTTTGAATTTCATGTCAAAAACATAAATATATATCTTATATCTATATTGGATTCTATCCATATACAAATATGCTTCAAAGTTATTTCAATATCATATTTTTATACTTAAACAAGTTTTGGAGAAAACGATTTTTCATTTCAAAAATTCAAGTTTTAGAAAATACCGATTTTGGTTTAAAGGCAAATTTTATATCACAAAAATAGTTCAAATTGTTTATAATATGTGTTGAATTTTAGTCACACATATTTGTATTTCAAAGATCTTATAAGAACTTATTTTTGTGAAATTTATGAGATTTAATTGAATTTAAAAAGACCAAATTTTTAATCCCCAAAATTTATGACCTGGCCTTCTGCCAGTCGACCGGACGGTCAACCGAGACAGAAGTCGTTCGACCGGTCCGGTCGACCGATGTGCACAAACGTGCACAGACCATTAGGCTGGAGGGCCGGTTGACTGGGTCGGTCGACCGCCAGAGAGCTTCTGCTCTCTGGATCTGGCCCCGGTCGACCAGGCGGTCGATCAGCAAAGAGCTCTGCTCTCTACATCCAGGCCTCGGTCAACCGACAACAGAAATTTTCTGCTGTTTTGGCCCAACGGCTAGTTTTTGGAATGGGTTATATATACCCATCCCTTTGGCCTGTTTTGATTAAGAATTTTAAGAGCAAATTTTTCCATCTTCTTAAGTGTTTTAGCAACAAGTTTTCAAGAGTTTTTGGGCTAAAAGATTTTATCTTTATTTGTTTTAAAGTGTTGAAAATTCAAAGAAAAAGAGAGTCGCCTGTTTGGTTAAGGGCGAAAGTGAGGAAGTGAAGAAGTGAGGAAGTGATAATAGTTCCCTTTGGAACTTGGAATTGGTTAGTAAGTTTTCCGGTGTTTGGATGTTGTTGGGAAGTGTGATTTGGAAAATGTTATGTCTTTTCCGGTGTTTAGATGGTAATGTGAAAGTGGAAGTGGAAAAATTGACCACAAAGTTGACCGCAAAATAATATTAAAATAAGAATTAATTAAGAAAAATAAAAATTGGACTGTAATTAGAATGCAAGTGAGATTTACATGAGCAAAAATTTAACTGTTTTGTGCTACTACTTATTACAAATGAGATTTACATGACCACAAAATTAACTGTAGCACTCTGGAAGTGAGAAAATGATTGTGTAGAAGAGAAAAGAGAAAAGGAAAAGAACTTTTTTCATTTTCCTTTTCCGATGTTTGGATGAACAGCGAAAATGGGAAAAGACACTTCCCACTTCCTCACTTCCACCCAATTCCTTGAATCCAAACAGCCCCTAGAGTTTTTTCCAAGTGTTTTTCTTTGTAATCTGTTTTTCAAACACTTTATTTTCTCACACTTGAGCTATCATATCTATCCTATCTATAAGATCTTTATTTTGTGAGGAAAATTGGTTTGTGGTTTGTTGAAATCACCAGTGTTGTAATCCTCTTTACTTTGTGTTATCCCTCTTGTGTAGAGGTGATTGTGGAGGAGTTTGAGTTGGTTGTTATCCCTCTAAGTGTAGAGGTGATTGAGTTGGAGTCTTGGCTTTGTGCCTATCCCTCTAGTGAGAGGTGATTGTTGTCTGGCTTAGTGCCCTATCCCTCTATTGAGAGGTTAATTTTGTGTAACTTAGTGCCTTGCCTCTTGTGTAGAGGTTGTTATTTTTTGAGAGAGGAGTTGTGTACTCCAAAGTTATATTACCTAAATTCTCAGTGGAGTTTCCCTGTGCGGGAAGTCCTGTGTGGACGCATTAGGTCTGCCCACTCTTGTGGTCCTAATCTGAAATGTGTTCTTTTTCGTATGTGTTCTGACAAGTATCACCCGGGGAGCACCTCAAATCGTTTGTGACGGGTCCAATTCATGATAAGTCGATTTTTACCAGCCACTATTGATATTAACAATTTGTGTAGACATGACGTAGGTAAAAATGAGTGAATTATAAAGCTATTGTACTTCATATCTGATTTGTGACTAAGGTAGTAAGGAGTAAAAGAAATAAATTTCCTTCCATGATAATTGCTGGTGCCTACCAAAGACTTATGAAATAGTCCAACTAACTACCAGCTAACTACGAGTTAGCACTAGACAACACCTCTAATGGCCCTCTACACTCTCTACACTCTCTGTACTCTATCTAAACTGTACTTGGGGAAGATATTGGCTTGCTCGAAGCTGGGGTGACCGTGACACCCTTCAGAAAAGATCCAAGACAAGACACCGTTAACCATAGTTCTCAGTACTTTGATAGGAATTAAGATTTAAGGCTAGATTCCATGTCTTTCACATGCATTCTATGGCCTCAAAGCAACATGGTAGTATTTGCACATGTGTAAAAATCAATTAAGTATATAATAAGGAATTCATAACTTTAGAGATACACTCCCATATAGTCATAATAGAATGCTAATCAACAATTAGGTATAGGCATATATACTGAAATTATTTCAAGATTGAAATGTAATTCTTTTTTGTAAAGATTGTGCTTGGCAAGTGCAGTTTATTTATTTATTTATTTGAGCTTAGACTATAATCAGGATTTGAATCTTAGACTTTTCTCAACTCACTTTCATCTTTTTTACCGTTGAGCCAAGTCTCATTGGCAAGTAGAGTTAGAAGGATTAGGCTCTAAATCCAGCAAAATACCTCCAAATCCAATAGGAGTAGGTATGTTTGGAATTTCTTGGAAACGAGAGAAATATTCTCATTTTAGACGATTGTTAAATTCGACCTTGGCTGAAATTGAAGCCTTCCGACCTCTCTATTGTTCACAATTTACCTCTAATAACTCCTTCCAATTCCAAACCTTTCAAATAATGGGACAAAAAAAAAAACTAATTCCTAACTTCTTTCTAATTTTCTTCTTTCAAAACATCATATCTCCCAAACTCCAGTTGCAAAACGGACCCTAAGGGAGGTACATTTAATTTTATTGTGTCATTACAATTTGGTAGGTCTAAGACTATTTTTTGCATTACATGGAGTGTTGCACCTTTCAAATGGAACCCATACCATAAGAGGGCCTATAGGGAGCATAAAACAAAAGGATTAATGTTACCAAATGGAATAAATTCTAAGCTCTTATTTTTTCTGATATACCTATTTTGTTTGGTTTTCGAGTAATTTTGCTAATGATTATATGAACACCATTCTCTACTATAATGTCCTGAGAAGGCAGAGGTAATATCACTGAATTTAGATAAAATAACTAAAATGGTCCACATGTGTGTAGCTGATCGATTATGACTGGACTTGTTTACTTGAAGAGGTGGATAAAGTTGTAATTGGAAGGGATATAGCTCGGAGAATATGAAGATTGTTAGAGATATACTAAAAATTTTAGCTTTTTTGTATTAGAACTCAGTATATGATTTATTACTTAATAATATCATTTTCATTTCATTAGAATTTGTATGAAAAAAATGATTGTATTCTATGCATGTGTATTTCGTGTTCTACTTTGTAGATGACCTGATGTATAGAGTTTGGCTTACACACAAAATGTCAGATCATCGAATGCTTATAGAACATAATTTAGTTCAACAATCTTAAATGGAGTTGGACATACCATCTGTTGAATTGTAAGGCAATCTTCTTGAATAGTTTATCTTAACTATAAGAGACTGTTTGATGTCTTGGACTGTCACATTAGTGCACTTTGTATGATTTGGACATGATCAAGTTGAGGTAATTGTCTATATACTCACTACATTAGAAAATAACAATTCAAGGTTATTATAAGTGCTTAAATTCTTAATCTGAAATGTTTAATGGATAAGTGCATAGTATACTTGTCACCTCGATTCATTAAGAAGTGAGATTCTTTTGTGAGTCAATAACTTCAGTGAGTTAGGTGATAATATAATGTGTACAATGGACATTATTCATTGGCAGAGTCTAGGTCCCGATACGTGGAAGTGATAATGTCTTCTTGAGAAACTGATCACTTTTGTGCATGTCATACACTGTAGGTGGATGTAATTATCCGACATGGCAAATAAATTAAGTGGTAGGTATCAAGGACATGATGTCAATTAAATGAAATTGTTAATGATTTAATTTAATCTATAAACATTTGAACTCTTAACGTGGGGAGATTGTATGCATATAATAATAAGGCTCTCGAAAAGTAATTTTGAGATAAGGACAGAAGTGCAATTATAATTCTTTAGTACTGGACTGAATTGTAATTTATAGAATTCAAGATTCTAATTCGGGTTGAATTAGGGTATCCTGATTTCATTGAAAGTCTGATCCTTATTTGATTCGTAGTAGTCCCTATCGTCGACCTATATAAAGCCTCATATTGCTCTTGGCCGGATATATAAAAAAAAATAATCCTGGTATCAAAGGTGGCAGAAAAGAGATGAAGGAATGATCAGAAGATCGAAGCTCACCCTCCATCTGATCTAACACTTTGGAAATACGATAGAAGATGATGAGAAGTTCGAGTCGGCATCCCAGTTCGCAGATAAAGATTGTTAATAAAATCAATCCAGTAAGATCTCGAAGGTATGATATCAGTTTTCACTAAATTTGTAAGATTGCATGTGCGTAAATCTTTGTTATTCGGTATGTATCTGCTCAAGGCGATCTCAGAAATTTCAGACTTTCAGAGATGACTGAACAAAGTCAACAGATCAGTAAAACGGAGAGAAAGTATTTATATAGTCGAGCTCAAAGATTTGAGATATATGTTCTACACTTGTCTTGTTCCACTTCTTTAACTACTGACATTTTGTTAACTGTGATCTTGCATGCTCTATCAATACTTAAAATAACAAATCATTAATCCGCTTTTGGATTCAGAATAGTACCAATTGTTGTAAGCGTAATTGATATGCTTTGATATCAATTATTGTTCCCCAATCGATGTTACAGAACGTGAAAATATGACAAAATTCCAAAAAAAAAACTATTGTAGAGTAAGCTAGTAATACTAAAAATAAAAGAATAGCAATAATAACGAGAGGATTTAATACGATTCGGCCCAAACTTGACTAACATCTACAGAGAGAACTTGAGAGAGTTTTATTAATAAACTTGGTACAAGAGCTCTGACCATCCTCTTGATCTCATAAGAATATTCATCTTTCCCTTGAATCCCATAAGGGTACAAGAATATATCTTCTCTCTATGCATCGTCACTTTCCTCTCTCTTTATTAGCTTCCTCTGATCTTCTTCAAGATCTCCACAAACAACCTACTAGGGTACAACTTTATTTATAAGACTTCACCATGCAAATTCTATTCAAACTCTGAGATGATTTTGACCATCAGATTCTTGAAGAATCTTAATCAATCCTATTAGGAATTAATTTCCTTGATCTAAAAAAATTCTAGACCTTTTAAACTTTGAAAATAAATCTTCATTGAATAGAATATGATTACTTTTCAAACTCAACAAGAAAAGAAAACTCACACCGTTTTTATTTTCATTACAGACTAGTCGATTGGTTCTCAGACAAGTTGACTTATTACTTTTATAAGTCCATTAACTGTAATCTCTCATTCTCTCTGTCAAGTCGACTGCATGGTCGAGTGGTCTGAGCATTAGTCGATTATATAATTGACTAATCTACTCAATCTTGATTTACTTCTTTTATTTTAAGTCATCTTCTCTAATTCAATTGAATATTCTTGGACCATTATCTTCTTGAAAATAAGGCAAAATTTCAACAATCTTCACATTAACTTACTTTTCAAGCCTTTAACGAAACATCTTGAAAATTTTAGATTACTACCTTGATTGTAATCATACCGTGAAGCTTTTAACTCTTGTCCCTCTCCCCGGGGCCATTGGTTAAACTACCGCCATGCTTTGGATCATCTTGGGTCTCGCTTGAATATACTCATTGGGTCATCTCGGGTCTCGCCTGAATGCACTCTTTCTCCTTCCTGTAACACTTTGACCTAGTTCATGTCCCATCTAGTCTTTCTTGAAGCTCCACCTCGCGATGAGCTCGCTTCCAAGCTTCTATCTAATCTTCACCTTAAACTGAGTTTTCTTCTTTTAGCTTGTATATTCCTCCTCACTTCTCTCCTTTCAGAATTATCCTATATCCTTGGCTAGCCGTCATGATACCTTGTTGCACTTGGATCTGACATTTTTTTCATTAAGCACCTATATGGATATTTGATTGTACCGTGCCTTCAGGATATATAGAAACACCTCTAGAGCATGCACTATCCCATCTCTGCATATGACATTGACTGTCCCAGTGCCGATGATATTACAAGTCGAGCTATCCAATATTTTGACAATCCCTTCCTCCTTCGCAACCAAGGAGTTGAACATCTCCTTATCGGAACATAAATGAATCATATTATTAAATTAAATATCCAGCTTTTACCTTGAAAGCTTTGTCTTCAACATAGAAAGCCATTAATACTTCAGTATTAACACTGCTCATTACTATGCTGCCTCTGCAACTCTCTCCTTTTTCTTCAAATACTCTTATCGACGTTGCAGTTATTCTTCTAATGACCTTCCATGTGACAAAAATGACACACTTTCTATGAATCTGGATCTTTGTTTTCTTCTCCTCTTCTTTTCCTTCCAGTGACCATTAAAATAACAAAATTGTCGTGATCTCCTTCAAGATGAAAGAAAATTTTCTTACCGTAGAGCATGGTGGTTACGATATGGTATTATAATTGTGGAAGCGAAATTAGAAGTATCAATGCCTTGTCCTCCTCGTCGATCTTGATATCAATAGCTAGCAGCTTATTGATGACCTTATTTAAGAAGTTTAGATGCTTCAACATTGCTGTCCCTTTCATCATGCATCGCCCATATAATTGTTTCTTGGGTACAATTTGTTGAAGAGGCTCTTTATCATATATAATGTTTTTAAGTTTGATCACAAACCCGTAGTGGTTTCTTCATCTATCATATTGTACATAAGCTCACCTGCGAGACATAATTGAATCATGCTTGCGGCTTTTAAATCCATTTTCTCCAATTCTCATCTGTCATACCTGCAGGTTTTGCTGACTTTCTCTGCAAAGTTTTGTGAAGACCATGTTGCACTAGCAACGCCTTCACTCTATTTTCCCATAAATCAAAGTTTTCTTTTACATTGAACTTCTCGACGTCAAGTTTGGTCTAAGAACTTCTGATGTTCGACATATCATCTTTTGTCAACCTTTAGCTCTCTTACCAATTATTGTCGCGATAATTGGTATGCTTTGATACTAGTTGTTATTCCCGGGATCGACATTGCGGAACATAACAATATTATAATACTTACAACAAGAAAACTATTATAGATTAAAGTAGTAATACCAAGATAAAAGTTAATAACAATAATAAGAAGATTTAACGTGGTTCATAACAAACTTGGTTTACGTCCACGGGGAAAGATCCTGAGAGAGTTTTATTAATAAACTTTGTATAAGAGATCTAATCTTCCCCTTGATCCCACAAGAATATTCTCCTTCCTCTTAAATCTTATAAGATTATAAGAGTTTATCTTCTCTCTATGCACTGTCACCTTTCTTTCTCTTTTATGACTTCCTCTGATCTTCTTCAAGATCTCTACAAGCAACTTATTGTGTTACAATTTTTATTTATAAGAATTTGTAATGCAAATTCTATTCGGATTCTGAGATGATCTTGACTGTCGGTTGTTGAAGTGTAGCGGTCCCAACTTATAATACATCCATTAACTATTAATCATCTAAGCCAAGATACTTATAACATCCATCAAGCAATCATTCAAAATTTCAGCAGCATTTCTCTTGGAATTTCTCCACTTTTACACATTACAAGTATAATGCAAGGCCTTCGAGGCTCTCCATCATCCATATCAGTATATATGACATAGGAACATAATCTAACATCTTTGACATATATATAATTGAAACTTTGATCAAGCATATAGAATCTATGCGAAAACATAACACCATCATCATCTAGCATATTCAACAACCATACTTACACCGCTAACATGATAGTTTTTGAAGAACCATCAAACAAGCTTACATCCCCCCTTGAAATATATAAAAGAGGCAAAATATACTGCATGAGTTTCCGTCCCTTAGAATTCACACCTTACACAAATTAATTACATAATTACATAGTCTTCCCTTTACATGTGTACAAGGTACCCTAAAGTGGATATGTATATATAAAGAACTAGAAAAAAAAGGCAAGCAACTAGTGAAGGAAAGTTAGGATGCCACTAATCTAACTCCTCCTAACACGGTTATCCTTTTGTATTATGCTGGCCTCTTACCCTTGTACTGTCCTGAAACAATGAGGTTAAAAAAAAGGGGTGAGTTTAATAGCTCAGTGAGTAAACCATCAGTTTAGATAATTATGAAATGAATATATGCTTATGTTCATAAGTGTAAGTCTAGAAGGAATCCCATAGGTGTATTCAATGAAGAAGCTTATACATACTTATGTTTACATGTTTCGCGTTGGTGACTTGCCCTAGATTGCCATGCAAAAACTGAACTAGTAAGTAGATACAATGCAAAACAAAACTAATAGTAACATGCATGCACCTAGCGTAACTAGTTTCAGGACTTCATTCTCTTGGCTACACCTGTATATCACAATTGTTAAGGATACCACATCCTATAAGGTATACATACAAGTAACACATATCTTACTTATGATATCGGCCATACATAGATTCCAAATTCACATGACTAACTAGTATTACATTGTATATGGCTCCACGTTCCCACCTACCGGCTCTCGTCGGCCCCTTCCTTAAAAGTATATAATATCAAAATTATACATCGTCTTCTCTCTCCCACCAGCTCCCGCCGGCCTTTTCCTTCAATATATAAAATATAAACTTGCACATCATTTTCCCCCTCCCATTGGCTCCCGTCGGCCTCTTCCTTCAATATATAAAATATAAACTTACACACCTTCTTTCCCCTCCCACCGCCTTCTGTCGGCCCTTTCCTTCATATTATATATATATACAAGTAAATACAACCCAACAATGGCCATACCATATCAAGCATGTGATAATCACTTCTTAAAATTTTCAACATTCCTTAGGGTAGTAGTAAACAAGCATATTGAAGTAAGCAAGCATATTAAAGTAAACAAGCACATCAATACACATATCAGTTCTGCTCATGCTTAAATAAACCCGTCTACACATATGTATGCACATTTATGTGTAAATATATACACACAAGACACTATACGACACCATGCAATGTGTACCAAGATATGCCGCTAGTGCCATCAAGCTTGTTTAGTTTTCTGGTGAGTTTAAAAATTTTACATATAAGGAAGTGGAGCATTTACATAAAGTTAATCATAGGAGTACCCTTAACTCCAAACTATAGAACATAACACACTACATAACCTTACCTAAGATTTGAGCACTTAATGAAATGAAACCATATCTCAACATAACATGAACCTTAAACAATTTTCTATTTTTCTTCTACATGTAAAACATTTTGCATGTAAAAACAATGACATAATCATGCATGTTTACTTTATAGGTTACTACAAAAATTCTATAGACCTACTTATTTTATCCTACTCAATTCATGAAGGTCTAGGTTTACTCACCTCCTTCAAGATTAGATTTTTGTTGGATTTTCCTCCTATTTGAGCCCAAACAATACCTTTATCAAAGGAAAAACAAGTGGGAAAACTCCTTAAGCTAATAACATCAATAAAATTGAATAAGATACTGAAAAATCAGATTTTTATGCTATAAAAATTCTGTCGGATTATACCTTAATTAAGAGTGGCAATGAACCCTAAATGTTAAGATGTTGAGTTGATTTCTCTGCCCAAAACCTAGATCTACCTTGTAAGATCTTTCCTCCTTCCTCCAACTCCCTCTCTCTCTAGATCACGTGCTGGCGTGGCCAGGGGAGGGGCTGCGCCGCTGGGGAGCGACAGTCCTAGGGCAGTCGCGCTCCAGCAGCCCCCTAAGAGGAGGAGGGGAAAAATTTTAAGGAAAAAGAGGGAGAAAATGAAGGAAAAATGAAGAAAAAGATAGGTTTTAAGATCTCAAGAGGGAAGAATGAATAGGCCTTTAGGGTTTTCACCATGCTTCTTTTTTCTCAAGAATTTGGGAAAGAAGAAGAGATGAATTCTTTTAACCAGAATTTATCTTCATTCAGAATTACAAGTTTGCCATTTTATAAGTTTTCCATTGCTGAAAAGTACCCAAGTGTCCCACACTTTGATCAAGAGTATCTTGGCCCTTGATCCATCATCACCATGCACAGCTACTAGCCCACTAACTAAGGATGAGTTTTATATCATAGTTTTTATTTTAAATTTCTTTTTCTTCTTTATTTAATTAGTAATGATATAATATACCATAGGCCTACAAATTCCATTATTCATAAGAATACCAAAATTTTAATAAAGAAAAATAGAAATTTATAAGCATACTACAAGATAAAATTGTATACTTAAGGTATGCAATTATAGTAATGGTGCTAGTGACAAATTACTTATATTTTACCCTAAGAGTTTCATATATCTATATATATGTGTGTAAATATACAAATGTAAAGTTAATTAACATAAAAAACTCATTAATTACTTTTGAGTTACCGGGTGTTGCAATTCTACCTCCTAAAAGAAAGTTTCATCCCGAAACTTAGCATACCATTAAATAAGTGTGGAAAAAGGGCTCTCATTTCTTCTTCAATTTCCCATATTGCTTGTTCGATCTTTTGACTCCTCCAAAGTCCTTCACAAGAGGGATAGTTTTGTTCCTTAACTGCTTCACCTTATGGTCTAAGATTTCTACCGCTCCTCTGTATAGGATAAGCTCCATGAATCTGTACTTGTGGATACTGAGGACTTGGTTGGGATCTGAGACATATTTTCTTAGTTGGGATACATGAAACAGATTGTGAATCTTTTTCATTTTTGGGGGCAAGGCTAATCGGTATGCCAGTGGCCCAATTCTCTCCAATAATTTAAATGATCCTTCATAACGAGGATTAAACTTATTACTCTTGCCGATCCGTACTAATTCTTTCATGGGAGATACCTTAAAAAATACCATGTCCCCTATGCCAAATTCTAGTGGCACGTGACACTTATCTACGTATGACTTTTGTTGATTCTTAGCTGTCTCCATTATTTTTCTTATTATCCTGATCTTCTCTGTCGTTTCTTGTACCAAATCACAGCCCAACAATCCTTGGTCCCTAACTTCTTCCCAACAAATAGGGGACCTACATCCTTTACCATGTAAGGCTTCAAACGGAGGCATTCCAATAGTTGATTGGCAATTGTTGTTATATGCAAATTCTACTAAAGGTACATACTTCTCCCAGTTGCCTCTAAATCCAATACACATGCCCTCTGTAAATCACCTAGAGGGGGGTGAATAGGTGATTGTGCTAATCTAGAAACTAAATGCAGAAGTTAAAGCAAATATGCACAAACACTTAATACAACCAACGAGTGTAGCCGAATTTTCCGTGAAGGGCTCTGGACTAACTCCTCTTGATTCTCGGGCTCTGGAATCACCATGTGAAGGCTTCAAAACATATCTTGTTGAAGCAATAACCAACTAATATCTTGCTAAATGATCTGAAACTAAAATCACAAGATTATTAGTAAACATAACTACATGAGTTAATCATCATCAAAACTAGAGTGGAAGGCCTCTGGGCCAACAATCTCCCCCTTTTTGATGATGACAAAACTCATGGAGTTATATATGCATGGATTAAAGTTAAGCTTCAAAGAAGCTCCCCCTTAACTCATGCATACAAATAAACAATAAATATATGCAAGAAATACTAAACATGAATATGCATCAATCATGCATAAAACAAATAAATCTTCAAAAACATGCTCTTGATACTAATAAACATAAACACAAACAATACTATCAATTTTTTTTTATAAACAAAATATGCATACAAAAACATGTACCAATCATGTGTGTATATATATATATATATATATATATATATATATATATATATATATATATATATATATATTTGAGTTTATATGCATGTTAAACTCACAAATAATTCTCCCCCTTTTTGTCAATCATCAATAAAGGGGTTAAAGTAAAAACAAATCAATAAATTTTTCTCCCCCTTTTTGTTTGAAACAAGGAATCAACAAAAGGGTTAAAAGAATAAAATAATGTTCTCCCCTTTTTGTCTAAAACACAAATGATGTAAATAAGGGGTGACAATCAATTAAGATACCAATTAAAAATATGTAAAGTAGCATCTTGATACCAATTGAAAATGAACATATAAACCAATGATACCAATTTTTGAGAAAAACACATAAAAATCTTGATACTAATTGAAATTATTCAAATAAACATCTTGATATCAATTGTAAGAATTTGTCATTAAGAACATATGATACCAAAATAAAAACAATATATATGAGTATACAAAAATGACAATATTGATACCAATTGAAAGAATCCAATGATACCAATTGAAACAACAATAATATCAAGTATATACCTCATATCCTATCCTCCCAATCATGTTCAAGTTTAAAATAATTTTCACTATAAAGTATACATGAGCATGATCTCCCATCCAACCACCCTTGGAAGGTAGAGGTTTTTAAAATAGGTTTGAAAAATATAGTATGCTTGAAAAATTCTACCATAACGAAGAATACCATAACTAGTTATATGAAAAATTTGTAAACTAGTACGAAATCTTTCAAGTAAGGAATAAAATGAAATTATTTTTCATGAAACTATGTAAATCACATGATCACTAAAACACTCAAAATCAATAAAGCTCATATCATACTCATGAAAAACACAATCATGAGAAACATTTTAAAAGAGGTGAGTGTACAAGTGTTATGTGAAACATATAATCATGAAGATTAGCAATTAAGCTCAATATTCCTCAAAAACATGAAAATCATCGAAACTCGATTTCTTCAAGGCATATGTATGTCAAGTACAAACTAAAGTATACATACATATCCAAAACATAACGAGTCCACAAATGTATATACATGAAGGCACGTGGCTCAAAGGATGTATATGTATAATCAATAGTTTAGACAAGATGGACATATACATGAAATTAAACATATGTATCATAAAACATGTCAAAAATGGGAATACAATTTTAAAATGCATGAATCATCAAAACTAGACTATACTAGCACATCTAATGGGTACAAATAAGCTTTCAAGCACAAACATATATAAATTTATTCGTGGCCCACTATATGTACAAATATATATCCTAGTCTTAATGAAAACTAACATTTAAACATGTAGTCAAAACATGAAGCATCAAAACAAAAACTCATATGATTATTATATCAAATACACATGCAATAGATTCATGATGTACATGATAGCTAAACTATGGTGAGAACACAAAAATAATGGTCCATATCAACATGGGTGTCTCAAATACTATACATGTATGTCACTAATCTAATAAACATGGTATTATCATAATAATCTATAAACATTGAAACATGCTATAAAACAAATGATATGAAAGCATGTAAATAAATAGGAGTTAGAAATCGATACCAAAACCGATGAGGGCACCTCTCTAGTACTCCAAACCAAGGTGGTCCTCCCACCAAAACATCCCTTGAAAGTGATGCATCCAAATAGTTTCCTTTAAGCTCGGAACGCATCCACTCCAAGGTACCGCTACTCTCACGTCATGTGAGAGCCCACACCTACATTATAAATAAGAGGGGTGGTCTTTGGTACCCATATCTTTTTGGGTCCATGGGGGTTAGCACCTTCTCTAACCCAAACAACCTTATTTGCTAAATTTGAAACATGTATTCTATCATAACAAAATTTAGCAAGGTGGCCCTTACGTCCACAATGTGTACAAGTGTACACATGAGCATACAAGTGATGATAGTATCCGTGAGGAGCATGTGTATGCCGTGTATGGTGTGCATGCATAGGTGGAAATTGTTTCTTTCGAACCAAGGATTCCAAACGTATATGGCTCTTGACACAATGGCTCAAAGTGGAGCCTAAACAATCCATATTCTTCTTTAATAAATTTATATCATTTTGAATTGTAGAAGAAGTGGAGCATGCAAGGGGTGATCTAGGTGAAGCATGACAAACATGTGTAGACATATCATTTTTTAAAACAATATTCTTCTTTAAACATTCTTCTAAATCTTTTGAAATAGAAGCAATTTTTATTTTTAAAGAATCATTTTCTTATAAAACAAAATTAATTTTTGAAGACAAGTTTTCATTTTTCTTCAAAATCATTTTAATTTTTCAAAACTTCATTTTCTTTTAATGCAAGTTCAAGTTTAGATTTCAATGAATCCCTCTCATTAGAAATCTCTACCTTCTCTTGCAAAACAATGTCAAGTCTAGAAAGCAAATTTTTATTTTCATTATTAATTCCTAGACTTTTCTTTTCCAAAATGTTATATTTTTCTATCAATTTTTCACAAACAATAGATAGTTCTTCATTTAAAGCATGGGCATCAATATTCTCATCACATGAAGAACTACAATTTAATTGAGATTCCGAATGTACCTCAAGGGAGTTATTCCCTTGGACCATTAAGCATTGTGACTCGGATTCTCCACTAGATTCCTCCGGTTGGATTGGCAATTAAAGCTTGGAGGTGGTGGTTGTGGTCAACTTGTTTCACACTACAAAAGCGGAATCAAGATTAGAAACAAGCATAAGATGTTCTTTTGAAAGCGTGCTTCTAATAGCCTCAAGGGCTTGTGCATTGGCCCCTATATGATTGCTATTACCAAGATAGCATTTCTTGGTAGCGGCAAGGAAAACATGCAAGCCTAGGATTTGTAGGTAAATGGACATCTTAGTCTTCCAAACAACAATGTTGGAAGCATCAAACATAGGTGGGGTCATGAAGTCCATGGGTGTGCAAACTAAATGTGTGCAAAAAATATATGCAAATGCAAATGGTAAATTAGCTAAACCAAAATCTCACTCCTAGGTTGTTAAACCTAAGTATCAGGAGTGTAGGCTCTGATACCAATTGTAAATCACCTAGAGGGGGGTGAATAGGTGATTGTGCTAATCTAGAAACTAAATGCGGAAACTAAAACAAATATGCACAAACACTTAATACAACTAACGAGTGTAGCTGAATTCCCTGTGAAGGGCTCTGGACTAAATCCTCTTGATTCTCGGGCTCTGGAATCACCATGTGAAGGTTTCAAAACTCATCTTATTGAAGCAATCACCAACTAATATCTTGCTAAATGATCTAAAACTAAAATCACAAGATTATTAGTAAACATAACTATATGAGTTAATCATCATCAAAACTAGAGTGGAAGGCCTCTGGGCCAACACCCTCAGCATGTCTTCCAATATTTGAATGGTCTGTTCTAATTGTCCATCAGTCTGTGGATGTGCCACTGTACTTGGGTGTAATTTGGTCCGAAGACCTTAGATAAACTCACCCGGAAACTTGATAGAAAGCGAGAATCCCTGTATGATACAATTGTTTTAGGTACCCCATGAATCCAACTACTTCTTGTAGGTAAATCTGTGCCAATTTCTCTATTGAATAACTCATTTGAACGAGTAGAAAGTGTGCAGACTTCATGAGTCGATCCATGACTACCCAATGGCGTCGTGTCCTTGCGGCGATCGGGGAAGCCCTGTAACAAAGTCCATCGTAATGTGACTCGACTTCCATTCAAGGGATGGTAAAGGCATTAGTAATCCTGGAGGCTTCTTGTATTCAGCTTTGACTTGTTGCCATGTCAAACATCTTCGCACAAATTTGGCTATGTCCTTTTTCATTCCATCCCACCAGAAATTTGTTCAAAGATCTTGATATATCTTCATTGCTCTAGGATGCACAGTGTAGGGAGTGTGATGAGCTTCCGTCATAATCTCCTCATTAAGCCTAGTATCCTATGGCACATATACACGATGACCAAATTTTAATACCCCTTCATCACAGGTGAAACCTTGAATTTTTCTGCCTTGAACCTTCTCTAAGATTTTTCTTATTTCATCATCTTTTAATTGCGCCTCTTTGATTCATTCATACAGATCGTATTGGATACTAACTTGATTCACCCAACTTGTTGCATCCCCAGGTCCTCATATGCAGAATTCCAGTTACATCTTTTCTAACTCTCATTACCCTTGGTAGTTGTGTTATTATAACCGCTAGTGATCTCTCTGACTTCCGGCTTAATGCATCGGCAACTACATTGGCTTTCCTCGGGCGATATTGTATGGTCAAATCATAGTCTTTTATCAGCTCCAGCCAACTTTGTTGGCACACATTTAGCTCTTTTTGGGTAAATATGTATTTCAAATTTTTGTGGTCCGTATAAATTACACAAGATATTCCATACAGGTAATGTCTCCAAAACTTTTGGGCGAAAACCACTGTAGCCAATTCGAGATCATGAGTAGGGTAATTCTTTTCATGATTCTTTAGCTGCCTGGAGGCATAGACTATGACTCTCTCGTGCTGCATTAAGACACATCCTAACCCTTACTTAGATGTATCACTATATATAACATATCCCTCGGTCCCTAAAGGTATCGCTAGGACTAGGACAGAGGTTAGCCTATTCTTTAATTTTTGAAAGCTCTTCTTCTGGTTTTCACCCAATTGAACTTGACATCTTTTCTGGTAAGCAAGTTAGGGTAATTCTAGCTTGGAGAATCCCTCCACAAATCTCCGGTAGTAACCTGCTAGCCCTAAGAGACTTCGGATTTCCTTAACATTTGTAGGCCGAGGCCTATCCTAGATCGCCTCAATCTTTGCGGGGTCTATGGACACCCTTCACCGGATATAATGTGCCTGAGGAAGCTTAGCTGGTCTAACCAGAAATTGCACTTCTTAATCTTCGCATACAATTATTTTTCTCTTAATGTTTGAAGTATTGTCCTCAAGTGCCCTTCATGCTCCTTATTCTTGGAGTAAACTATTATGTCATCAATGAATACTACTATAAATTTATCAAGATATGGTTGAAAGATCTTGTTCATCATGTTCATAAATGCCACAGAGCATTTGTTAGTCTGAAGGGCATTACAAGGAATTCAAAATGTTCGTATCTAGTCTTAAAAGCAGTCTTAGGGATGTCTGTTTGTTTAATTTTAATTGGTGATATCCCGACCTTAAATCAATCTTTGAAAACATACTGACACCCTGAAGTTGGTCAAACAAATCATCAATCCGAAGAAGGGGTATCAGTTCTTAATGGTGATTTTGTTCAATTCTCTATAATCAATGCATAATCTCATACTTCTGTCCTTTTTAACAAAAGTATTGGGGCTCCCCAGGGTGACACGCTGGGTTGAATATATCCTTTATCCAGCAATTCTTGTAGTTGTTCCTTTAATTCTTTTATTTCTGCTGGAGCCATCCTATAAGGTACTTTAGAGATATGACCTGATCCTGGGAGCAAATCAATAGAGAATTCATCTCTCTGTCTGGAGGTAAACCTAGTAACTCTTCTAAAAATACATCAGGATACTCCTTCACCATTGCTATATCTTCTAAATTTAATTCAGTTTCATTCTTATCAATCACAGTGGCTAGGACCCTTGGCACCCTCTCCTTAACAGTTTTGTAGTCTTGAAAGCCGATATGATTTGCAACTTTTTCCCATTCTTTACCCTTTCAAATGTGAATTCTGAAGTTCCTTTCAACTTAAAAGTTGCCTTCTTATGATAACAATCTATGTGTGCATGGTGGGTGGATAACCAATCCATCCCTAAAATGGCGTCATACTCCATGCCTCCTAGTCTTATTAGATTGGCCCACGTTTTCACTTCTCCTATCATAACTTCACATTTCTTATAGCACTTATTAGCAGTCATTCTGCACCTAAAGGGGTTAATATAATTAGTTGAAACTCTAAGGGTTCTGCTTTCTTATTTAATTTGGATGCAAATGCAGCAGAAACAAAAGAATATGTGGCATCAGGGTCAAATAATACTCGACAGTATGCCCCATGATACAGGCAATACCTTCCACCATAACATTTGATGCTCG
>JAVJIF010023564.1:55000-61998 GCA_038442645.1 Agave tequilana
CACTATGCGACACCATGCAATGTGTACCAAGATATGCCGCTAGCGCCATCAAGCATGTTTAGTTTTCTAGTGAGTTTAAAAAATTTACGTCATGAGGTAGAGCATGTATTACCTAAAGTTAATCATAGAAGTACTATTAACTCTAAACTAAAAACATCACACACTACATAATCTTACCTAAGATTTGAGCGCTTAATGAAATGAAACCATATATTAACATTACATGACCTTAAACAATTTTCTTTTTTCTTCTGCATGTAAAACACTTTGCATGTAAAATAGCGACATAATCATGCATGTTTGCTTTATGGGTTACTACAAAATTCTATAGACCCACTTATTTTATCCTTCTCAATTTCATGAAGGTCCACGTTTACTCACCTCCTTCAAGATTGATTTTTTGTTGATTTCCCTCCTATTTGAGCCCCAAGCAACAACTTGATCAAAGGAAGAACAAGTGAGTAAACTTCTTTTTCTAATAGCATTAATAAAATTAAATAAAACACTAAAAAATCAGATTTTTATGCTATAAAAATTTTGCCGGGTCATTCCTTGATCAAGAGTGACAATGAACCCTAAAAGTTGAGATTTTGAGTTGATTTCTCCACCCAAAACCTTGATCTTCTCGCAAGATCCTTCCACCTTCCTCCCACTCCCTCTCTCTGGATCACGTGCTAGCCGCGGCCAGGGGAAGGGCTGCAGCTCCGCTGCTGGGGCTCGATGGTCCTAGGGCGGCCGCCCTCCGGTAGCCCCCTAGGAGGAGGGGAAAATTTTTGAGGGGAAAAGGGGAGAAAATGAAGGAAAAAAGAAGAAGAAGATAGGTTTTTCAGATCTCTAGAGGGAAAGAATGTGAAAGCCTTTAGGGTTTTTACCACACTCTTTTTTTCTCAAGAATTTGGGGAAGAAAAAGAGTTGAATTCTTTTACCCCGAGTTTATCTTCATAGAATTACAAGTTTGCCATTTTTACAAGTTTGCCATTGCTGAAAAATACCCAAGTGTCCCACACTTTGATCAAGAGTACCTTGGCCCCTTATTCATCATCACCATGCACACGTATCATCAAACTAACTAAGGATGAGTTTTATATCATAATTTATATTTTAGTTTTTTTCTTCTTTATTTAATTGGTAATGGTATAATATACCATATGCCTTCAAATTCCATTATTCATAAGAATAACAAAATTTTAATAAAAAAATAGAAATTTATAAGCATACTATAAGGTAAATTGTACACTCAAGGTATGCAACTATGGTAATGGTGCTAGTGACAAATTAATTATACTTTACCCTGAGAGTTTTATATATATATATATATATATATATGTGTGTGTGTATATATATAAATGTATAGTTAATTAACATAAAAAACTCATTAATTACTTATGGGTTACCGGGTGTTACATGAAGAATCTTGATCAATCCCATTAGGAGTTAATTTTCTTGATCTAGAAGAATTTTACATCATTTAAACTTTAGAAATAAACATTCGTTGAATAGAATCTTTATCTTATTCGAATTCCAACAGAAAAGAAAAACCCGCACCGCCTGTTTTTTCGCTTCAAATGGCAGATTAGTCGACTGGTCATTCAGCTTAGTTGATTGGTCCTCAGGCTAGTCGACTTATTACTTCTATAAGTCCACTAACGATAATCTCTCCTTCTTTTTATCTATCCAGTTGACGGTTTAGTCGACTGGTTATTTCTATAAGTTGACTAACGATAGTCTCTCCTTCTTTTTATCTATCCAGTTGACTATTTAGTCGACTGATCTGAGCATTAGTCGACTATACAGTCAACTAATCTGCTCAGTCTTGATTTGCTTCTTCTGCTTCAAGTTATTGTCTTTTCCAATTCGATTGGATCTTCTTGGACCACTCTTTTTGAAAACGAAGCAAATCCCAACACCAACTTGGTGGTGGAATTTAGTGTATAAATTAAAAGTTGAGGCTTGTAAATTGTAAATAACTTGCCACATCACCCCCTGTCTATATGATTCCATTTTTCTGTTGGGAAATATGAAGAATAAATGTGAATCTTTGAGTGGAATTATGGCGAGATCCATTGATAGAATCAATTGGATAATGGTTGGAGTGTGTTCTCCTTCCATTGGGGATGAACGTGGTATATTCACATGTTCAATTCTGACTTCGAATGAATGAGATATTCAAGTCTAAAGTTTTCCTAATTCAAAGCCAAAAGGGGACTAAAGGTAGTTAAAAGCATTTAGTCCCACATTGGCCATGGGATGAAAGTTTTGTCACGCCCCGATCCCGCTGGTACGGGGACGTCACTGCGACGTATATACGCAGGTCAGAAATACCCTCACGTATATACGCTAAGCATCAGTACAGACAAGATCAGAGTACGAAGCAGTGGTGCATTATACATTCCAACACATGAGTACAATTGCAGAGTTATCACCAGAGGTGATCCGATATTACAATAATATTACATCACCTGATGGCGCAAATGCGAGAATACTAGGAGCACACGGGAGTAAACAATGAAAGGCACTCACAGTTTCACTAAGAGGAAACTCGAGAGGCACACAGGGGCCTGGAGGACGTGGCTCTGGACGGTAGGCTGGGATCCACGCTACCGCTGCGCCACTCTGACCAGCAACAGGGAGAATCCACACGCTCCAAGCTCCAAAACCTGGACATGAGAATCCAGGGAGTCATGAAACTCCCAGGCGAGTGTAATGCAAAAGCCAGGTGGCAAGCCAGGATGAGCACAAGTGTGAATACAACAATGGATATCAAGTACAAAGGATATCAAGTTCAGAAAACAGGGGTTAGAACACAATATAGCAGGCATGAACCAGTGTATCATAATCATCATAAAACAGAAAATCCGATTACGAGCAAAACCGATTGCACAAGCTTAGGTCACGCTTCCATGAGACTAGTACGTCGAAGGAATAATCCAAACAAGGAAACCCTCATCCATATACCTTTATCTCATACCATCGTAATCAGCACGTACAATCACAAGTCACAAGGTAACCATAACGGGAACACATAACAGGCATAACAGGAGTACATAACGGGAGTCATAACAAGAATCATAACGGGCATCATAACAGGAGTCCAATACGGGTGTCATAACGGGGAATCATAACAAGCATCCATAGTGTAACAAGATAAGAAGTAAGGTAGATCGGGCAACTCTAGTTATCTCCTAAACTAATATAAAATCGATAAAACCGAATAAAAACCGATTACGAGTAAATCCATTGTACGGGCTTAGGTCATGACTCCATGAGGTTAGTACTTCGAAGGAATAATCCAAACAAGGAAACCCTCATCCATATACCTTTACCTCATGTTACCGTAACCTGAACACGTACAGCTCGAGTTACAAAACAATGCGGCGGAGACATATTAGAATTATTATTATGATTAGGCTGTCTAAGTTGTAGGCTTTAGTATGCGTCCCATTACACATACTTCTACTTACAACTTATAGAGCAAGTTATCTGGAAACTGATAAAGTTCGATGCATCATGTTCTGGATGGGTCCCGTACATGCCCGGGACAACGGTTCAGGAGTATCCGGTGCTGAGCCGGAACGTACCGCTAGGTACCGGGACTTATGGTCGCCCGAACAGGAATAGAGTATCGCAGATCCCATAGAAATAGGTCTAGGGCGTGTGCATACCCGGCATGAATATCAGGAGTAGGGGTGCCAGCACACCCCACGGAATCCCTGGTGGCCGCCAGGTGATCCCTCAAGTATGTGGCCACGCGTGACTCGATAGTGCCACCATGAACATGACTAATCAGGGCCCATCAGTTTCCCCCCAACCGGTGCAAGTTGCCTAATTATAATAGTATATCAAGTAAGCAGGACATGATCAGAATGGGGATCATAACAGGAATCAGGTATAAACAAGAGGTGGCCCTGCAGATTCAAGAGGTGGCCCCCACGGATTCAAGAGGTGGCCCCCACCGGGTATGGTGTGGCACTTTGTTCCATGTGGCACTTTGCTCTGAGGGGATGGATTCTAGAGGTGGCCCCCACAGATTCAAGAGGTGGCCCCCACCGTGTATGGTGTGGCACTTTGTTCTATGTGGCACTTAGTTCCATTCAGGACTTGACGGGAACAGGTAGTACAACATGAGTAAGTGTCAAGTAGGAGTATGCCAGACGCAGGAAATAGCAAACGCGGGTTCGCGTTGAAAGAATGGTAGACGCAGGGTTCGCGTCCCGAGAATGGCAGACGCGGGAATAGTAGACGCGGGATTCGCGTCGCAAGATGCCTCAAACGCGAGGTCTGCGTTCAAGTCAGGACGCAAGGAAAGCGCGGACGCGGATAAAACTCTGCGTTACGGCAAGAGAATAGGACAAAGACGCGAGCATGGGATCCGCGTTAGGAAGCAAACAGAGAGAAGGGAAGGTGATATTTGTCCAGTGATAAGTCATGAATAACAATGTATGATACAAGTCCCGAGGATGAGGTCCATGTTCAAGGAAGTGATCAATCACAGCAGGTAGCCAAGGTTAGTCGACTAGGGAAACTAAGTAGTCGACTTAAGGAGGAATTAGTCGACTGTAGATAAGGGACAAGTCGACTTGCTAGGCTGCGTTTGGGAGAGTTGCGTTTGGGGAGGAAAGTTAGTCGACTAGGGCGTTTGGGTTAGTCGACTAGTATGCTGCGTTTCGCAAAACTGCGTCTCACGAAATTGCGTTCCACAAGTCCGCGTCTTACCACAAGTCCGCGTCTCATGAATCCGCGTTTCACAAGCCCGCGTCTCACAAGAAAGAGTTAGTCAATAAGGGATGAAAGAGTAGGCAGCGTTCCAGGAAAAGGACGCGTACCAGGAAAGGTTAGTCGACTGGCACAAGGATTAGTCGACTAATAAGGTGCGTTCCAGAATAACCAGGCTGCG
The DNA here is from genome assembly GCA_038442645.1 of Agave tequilana. NCBI lineage: Eukaryota > Viridiplantae > Streptophyta > Magnoliopsida > Asparagales > Asparagaceae > Agave > Agave tequilana. Next base: position 59,895 of record JAVJIF010023564.1, read on the forward strand.
TTTCAAGGGTTTAGTCGACTTATGATTTGGGCAAGTCGACTAATACTGGGAAACAGTGAGCAGTAACAGCTTTTAAGAGTTATAGTTTTGTTGATAAAAATACAAGTTCTTGGCGAGGAAGAGCACTTGCCGAAATAGGAAAAATCAAGCGAGAACACTCGTATAGTCAATAAAATACGAAGGCAAGCGGATAGCGAGATTACTCGCCTAACAAGATCTTTGCCGCGTCCAACGAAGGGAAGCTCGGTCCCAATCCAAAGGAGGGCACCGACCCTAAGTCTTGCCGCCGGAGAAGAACGCGGCCAAATCCTAAAGGAGTGGCCGGTCTTCACAAGTGATGGAGAGAGGTTGAAGAAGGTATACTTGGTGGTGGTTAAAGTGGTGTATATGGAGGTGGAGATGGTGGACAAGGAAGCAAGAGGAGGAGCTCTCTCTCGGTGGTTCCTCTGTTGGAAGCCGCAGGAAGCAAAGAAGAAGAAGAAGATGAAGTAAAATGAAGGGAGAGAGAAGGAGAGGGGGTATTTATAGGAGTTGGATTGTGAAGTGATGCAAATGAATAAAGGAGAGGGGTTTTTGCAAAATGGGGAGAAGAGGTGACACTCTTGGCCACTTGGCTAATTGTGATAATGAGAGGGAGTGGGGATATCAAGGAGAAGACTTTTGGAAGAGAGGCATTTAATGAAGAGAGAGAAAGGGGATAAAATAATGATGTTGCACACAAAAACACAAAAGAACAAGGGAGGGATCCTTGCGTTTCCCATTTGAAACGCAGCCCTCACACTCTTGACCAGCAATGGTGATGAGAGGGGAGTGGGGTGTTTTGGAAATGATGTTTTGAAAGAGGAGAATTTAATGAAGAGAGAGAAAGACAAGATATAATGATGTTTGCACACCATAAGAGACAAAAGAAGCAAGAGATGAAACTTGCGTTTCTCCCACACAAAACGTAGCACTCACCTGCGTTTGGGCCAAATGGTTTAAACGCAGGGATTAAGCCGCGTTTAGGGAAAAGCTGCATTTCAAGGAGGAGAGAGAAAGTCATGATAATTGATGGGATTTGATCTGAAGTGCATTAAATGCGGAATGGGGAGAATCTTCACAATAAATGCGGAATCCTAGGTTGGTGAGATCCGCGTTTAAGGAAGGAGAGAGAAAATGGGAAAAAGACAAGTGGAATATGAGGGACAATCTCCTCGGTATCTGGGAAAATATCGGAAAAGCCCAAAAATGAAGTAATCCGGAAAGTCTCCCAAAAATTCTCAAAAATCATAAATATTATAAAATGATTTTTGGTGAAATCGGTTTTCAAAGATTCAATCTTATTTTCAAGATAAAAATCATAAGGTCAACCGTCAATCTCGGTCTACACCGGATTGGCCGGGTTTTCAATAAATTCTGATAATTCCCAGAAAAAGTATTTAGATAGAAATATGATTTTAAGAAACATTGCCTAAAGGTACTTTTAGAAATTCCCAACCGTTTGTAAGTTAAAAATACGGGAATCGGTCAACGAAACTGGCCGACACCGGTTTTAAAGATTTTCAACTTAATTTCGGAAATTCCAGAAAATCATATAAAATCTAGAATATTGGAAAACGATGTTTAAAACTGGAATCGGTCAAATCAGAATACCAGAATGTCCAAACTGAGCAATACTCTGGGATCGGGCCTTCGGTTCAAACTAAGGTTGACTCCGAATCCACGAATCCAAATCCAAGACAAAACAATCATATAAAGAATTCATAATACAGAACGAATACAAGAAGTAAATCGAAAATACGGTCGAGAAATCTGAATACGCATCTAAGTACGTATTCTGGGAGCGGGGTGTTACAATCCATCCACCTTACAAAAAATTGCGTCCTCGCAATTTCGTTAAGGGGTAAATTGAACCAAGAAGGACAAAGGCTGGAAATAAGGCTTCATAAAACCAAACAGGTGTAAGATAAACACAGGAGGGACCAGGATGGACAATGAGAATAGGATAAGGAGGAATATTCGCGAAGGATTACCAACTCAAAATACAAAGGTCAGGGGGGTTGCTGCAAACGGTGACATCCTCAAGGTTCCTGCTCCAGATACTGAGCCTCATACTCTGCTGCTG
>JAVJIF010023565.1:0-91953 GCA_038442645.1 Agave tequilana
AAGATGAAAGCAATATAAGCATGCAAGATATAAACAAGTAAGAGATAGAGAGAGCAATCGCAAATACGAGAGATTTGTTTTGAGGTTCGAGCATACTTGCTGTCGTGCCCCGCCTTCAATACTATGAAGGATTTCCACTAAATCGATCCCATCGGATCACTTGGTGCCGCAACACTTACAAGCTCTTGGACTCTCTAGTCCCTTCACTCATTCCCTCAAGAACACACCGCAAGCCTACTAGCTCGCCGAGGCCGCACCTCAAACAAGGAGTTCACACTAGAACCCGAAACTACGCGAACACACATATCCGCCTCCTCAAAGTATAAGATGAAGTCTTTGGTGATCACCACTTTGATCACCTAAAAACAATCTCACAATAACACTCCTATAGGATGAATATGTCAATGGATAGCTCAAGTGTTTGTGAGAAAAATTAGGATGGAAATTGTGGTAGAAAACACAAGAAATCACTTTTCAAAACACTCTTGATAAACACTCTCTTTGATTTGAAAATGTAGCTCTAAAACATGTGGATATAACCACTAAAATGGGTATGCAAGACTAGCCAAATTCTTCTCAAAATCATAACAAAAAACTGGCCTCAAATGGGGTACTTATAACCCCCAAAAGAATTCAGCCCGTTGGCAGCTGACTAGGCCAATAATGCCTTCCGGTCGACCGGCCAATGGTCAAAAAAACTGACCGTTGTGCCTTCCGGTCGACCGCCCGGTCGACCGGGCCCTGAACCAGAGAGCAACGGCTCTCTGCCCGGTCGACCGCCCGGTCGACCGGGCAACCGAGAGTGGGTTGCCTTCAGTCGGTTGACCGTTCGGTCGACCGACCAACTAACACGGCCTTTGCACGTTCTTATGCACGTCCGGTCGACCGGCTCCTGTTCCGGTCGACCGGTTCGGTCGACTGCTAGAGCCTGGCAGGCAAATTTCTGGATTAAAAACTTGGAAATTTTGACTCAAATAAAATCCCAAAATTCACAAAAAATCTACAAAAATAGGTTTAATATTATACTTTGATATACAAACATGTTTGAGTAAAATCAAGACATGTTACAAATAATTTGAACTATTTTTGTAACTTAGAAATTTTGGCTAAAAACAAAAACTGTATTTTTCCAAAATTAGTTTTTTCAAAACTTCTCCAAATACAAAAACAGATATTTTAAACACACTTCTAAAGCATAGAGTGTATGGATATGATCCACTACACATTCATGGTGAAATATCTATGTTTTTGACAATAAGCACTAAACATGATTTTGGTTAAAACATATATTTTGAATTCCAAAAATCAAAACAGTATTTTTCCAAAATGAAAACTCTTTTCCAAAGTGAAAACTCATCTAAATCAAGAGAGAGTGTGTGTCAGATATACTTGAGCAATCCAACACTATTCTATCATTTACATTTTAATCTAAAACAAAATCTTATAAAAAGCAAACCTAGACACAAGTCTTCTTCTTGAAGGTTTTCACTTGAAGTCTTCTCATTTTCTTGACTTGGTTCAAACACGATCCAACGAGTTAGACTCCTCTTGAGTACTTGATGTGGTCTTAATGCACAAGCTCTTGAATCAAACCATGCTAACTCCAAAACTGGACTTTAAATCTTTTGTTGAAGCTACACACCTACTAAGATCTTGATCACAAATCTGAGACTAAATAAACATAAGATCATTAGTACCATAACTACATGAGTTGATCATCATCAAAACTAGAGTGATGGGCCCTTGGGCCAACAATCTCCCCTTTTTGATGATGAAAAAACTCATGGAGTTATATATGCATGGATTAAAGTAAAGCTTCAAAGAAGCTCCCCTTAACTCATGCATAACAAATAAATAAATAGATATGACAATAAAGCACATAAACATGTATGCAAGTACACGGAGATAAACATGCATGAACAAGCATGAAACACATCAAATTCTTCTTCTCCTATTTGCAAAACAAAGTAATATGCATAAACAAAAATTTCTTCTCCCCCTTTATGTATAAGTAAGGAAAACATGCATACATACTAAATACTTCTCCCCTTTTGTCAATCATCAACAAAGGGGTTAAAGTAAAACAATGTTCTCCCCCACAAAGAGGTGAACTCAAATCAATCAATAAAAGATATATGCGATATACATTCATGAAGAGGAAGACGCTAAGTTAACTTTCCTACATACATGCATTACATGAAGAAGGGATGACAAGCCCTAATTCACATAACACATAATATGCAATGCATAAGAGGAGAGTGAAGCTCCCCCTACACACGTGTACCACATAAAGAAGAGTTGTCAAGCTCCTCAATATAAGATATACTCAACATGAATCTACATGTTAAGCTCCCCTTGCATGTAGGCAATATAAATCAAAACATTTTTAATATTTCTTATTAAAACAAAATTTTGAATTTCTCAATAAAAACAAATTTTGAGATATCTTAGTAAATCAAATTTTAAGATACAAATGTAATGCCAAATTTTGTAATTTAATTGTAATTGAAACATTTATCAATCAAATTAAATGAAATTTTGATACAAATTATATTTTGATACCAATGAAAGAAAGTATTTTATATTTTGATGCCAATATAAATTTTCATATTGCACATTTTCATGGATACCAATTGTAATTTTCATGGATACCAATTGAAATAAATAGATCAATAGATACCAATTGAAACATATTGCACATTTTGATATCAATAAAAATACTAATTGTAAAAAAAAAACCAATTGAAGATAATGCATAAGCTTATAAAAATATCAATTGAGAAATCAATTGAAAATTAAGATTTGAATTAAGCTTAGCATAAACGTACTTGTGTTTTTAACATGTAAATATCTTGAAAATCAAGTATAAATATATGTATTTGATTGTGCTTGATTTTCAAAACATATATATGTATGGAAAAGACAATACCAAAAGGAATTGGTATTATGAAAATTATGAAGCATACATATATAGGAAACAAAATATGAGTATATACAAAAAAACATATCAATGAGATACCAATTGAAAATAATAATGTAAATCAAGTATATAACTCATAACTACCACCCTTTATATGTTCAAGATAAAAGATTTTCCAATAAAGCTTACAAGGCATACTCGCCCATCCATCCTCCCCTAAAGGTGTTGGTAGGGGTTTTCGAAAATAAGTGTTTGAAAATATTTTTAGCATTGAAAATCACTACCAAATAAAGAACAATAACTAGTTAAAATATTTTTGAAAAAACTAGTTAAAGATCCTTCAAACATGAAATCAAATCATATGTATTTCATGAATCATACCAAATACACAAGAGTTGACACTCAAAATTGATAAAGCTCATAAAAGTGTTTATGAAACAAGGTCATGACAAACCAAATGAAGTGTGAGTGTATAAGAATCATGTGATTAGTATTTTTCATGAAAATAGTCAATTATGCTCAAAACAAACATGAATCTCATTTTATCAAACCAAAATCATAAAGATTTTATTTTTCATTTTTTTTAAAAATAAACTTCTAGGTATATGTATATTTTATCCAAAACTAACAATATGCATACATATCACAAACATAAAAGGAGTCCATAATATAAATTGCATGAAGGCAAATGACTCAAGAGACATACATGTATATTCATTAGTTTTGACTAAAAATACCATATACATGAAGTACAACATAAAAATAGGCAAAATAAGTGTAAATGAGGAAATCATCAAAACTAGCCGATACGTGTGCATATAGTGAGTACAAATGAACAATAAGGTGCAAATGTATATGAATCAAATGTTGCTCACTACTTGTATACGTATATATCCATGTTTTGATAAAAAACTACATTTAAACTAATATTTACCACATGAAGCACAAAACAAATAAAACATGAACATGCTAAAAATATCATCAAATGAAAGCATGTAAATAAACTAGGAGTTTAGAGATAGTTACCAAAACAACGAACTATACTCCAAATCTCCAAAACATGGTGGTTGTCCCACCAAACCTCCTTGATAGCGGTGCATCAAATGTGTGTCCATCAAGTCCATGTATCCACCACCAAGGCACCAACTCTCTCACGTCGTGTGAGAGCCCGCACCTACATCAAATACACAAGGTGGGGATTTCGGTACCCATTTTTCTTTTGGGTCCTTGAGGGTTAGCATTGTAAGGAACCAAACATTCTTATTATTAGCAAAATTTGAAGAATTTATTCTATCATAACAAAATCTTGCTAAATGGCTTTTGCGGCCACAATGTGTACATTTGTACACTCTAGGATGCATATGAGTATGGTTGTGGTCATGATGTGTAAAATGTGCATATGCATGATGTGGGTGTTGTGCATGAATGTGTGGAGTTTGTTTCTTTGAAAACAAGGACTCCATCTAGAATGGTTAAAAGCACATTTGCTCAAAGTTGAGCTTAAAACAATCTATTTTATTTTTCAAAAATTTAATCTCTCATTTTGATTAATAGTGGCATGTAAAGCATGGTGAGAATCATTTTTCTTTTTCTTTTTAGAAACATTTACTTTTTCTTTTTCAATAATTTTTCTTTTAAAGAAGTGTTTTCATTTAAAGTAATCTCTTTTTTTTCCACCAAACAATTTTATTTTTCAAAGAAGTGTTTCCTTCACAAAGATCATTCAATTTAGAAAGTAAGATAATATGTTCATTTTTCAAACTTCATTTTCTTTGAAAAACATTCCAATTTTTCTTATAAAGAATCTTTTTCATTTAACATGGCATCAAATTTGTTTTTCATTTTCTTGTCCTTTTTACCTCAAAGGGGTTATCCTCTTGGACCATGTAGCACACGTTGGAGGTGTCACTTCCAACATCCGAATCGCTCCCCACATAATATTGTTCATTTTCGCCGAGAAAGATTAAGAAGTTCCAAACTACAAAAGCCAAATCAATGTTAGAAACCTAGATAAACATTCATCATTTAGGGTTGACTTTAAAGCTGTAGGGCTTTTGCATTAGCCTCAATATTTTTGCCATTTAAACAATATGAATCTTTAATAATGGCAAAATAAACATGAATACGTAGGGCTTTGAGGTACAAAGACATCTTAACCTTCCAAGTTTGATGTTAAGAATGTCAAAAGTGGGAGATGACATGAAATCCATGGTGTGTGTACAAATATTATGATTAGCTATAAAATGAGGATCTTTAACTCTAGGTTGTAAGACCCAAATCAAGAGCACTTGGCTCTAATACCAATTGTAAATCACTTAGAAGAGGGTGAATAGGTGATGAGCTAATCTAATGATCAAGTAATGCGGAATTAAAACATTAAACTAAACACCACGTATAACACAAGAGTGTAGCCAGATTCCCCTGAAGGGCTCTGGACTAACTCCTCAAGATTCCTCTAAATAAGAGTTGAGGTGCTGCGTTGGCTCTCTTGGTTGAATACAAGTGTTAGCAAACAATCCCCAAGCATATAACAATGTGAGCACAAATATATATCAAGCATGTAAAGATGAAAGCAATATAAGCATGCAAGATATAAACAAATAAGAGATAGAGAGCAATCGCAAATACGGGAGATTTGTTTCGAGGTTCGAGCACACTTGCTTTACGTCCCCGCCTTCAACACTATGAAGGATTTCCACTAAAATCGATCCCATCGGATCACTTGGTGCCGCAACACCTACAAGCTCTTTGGACTCTCTAGTCCTTTCACTCATTCCCGCAAGAACACACCGCAAGCCCACTAGCTCGCGAGGCCGCACCTCAAACAACGAGTTCACACTAGAACCCGAAACTACGCGAACACACACATCCGCCTCCTCAAAGTACAAGATGAAGTCTTTGGTGATCACAACACTTTGATCACCTAAAAACAATCTCACAATAACACTCCTATAGGATGAATATGTCATGGATAGCTCAAGTGTTTGTGAGAAAAATTAGGATGGAAATTGTGGTAGAAAACACAAGAAATCACTTTTCAACACTCTTGATAAACACTCTTTTGATTTGGAAACGTAGCTCTAAAACATGTGGATATAACCACTAAAATGGGTATGCAAGACTAGCCAAAACTCTTCTCAAAATCTTAACAAAAAACTGACCTCAAATAGGGTATTTATAACTCCCAAAAGAATTCTGCCCGTTGGCAGCTGACTAGGCCAATAATGGCCTTCTGGTCGATCGGCCGGTCGACCGGCCAACGATCAAAAAACTGACCGTTGTGCCTTCCGGTCGACCGCCCGGTCGACCGGGCCCTAAACCAGAGAGCAACGGCTCTCTGGCCGGCCCGATCGACCGGGGCAACCCGAGAGTGGGTTGCCTTCAGTCGGTCGACCGTCCGGTCGACCGGCCAACTGACACGGCCTGTGCACGTTTCTTGTGCACGTCCGGTCGACCGGTTCGGTCGACCGGCTCCGGGTCTGGTCGACCGCCAGAGCCTGGCAGGCATATTTCTGGATTAAAAATTTGGGAATTTTGACTCAAATAAAATCCCAAAAATTCACAAAAATCTACAAAAATAGGTTAATATTATACTTTGATATACAAACATGTTTGAGTAAAATCAAGATATGTTACAAACAATTTAAACTATTTTTGTAACTTAGAAATTTTGGCTAAAAACAAAAACTGTATTTTTCCAAATTGATTTTTTTCAAAACTTCTCCAAATACAAAAACAAGATATTTTAAACACTTTTAAAGCATAGAGTGTATAGATATGATCCATTACACATTCATGGTGAAATATCTATGTTTTTGACAATAAGCACTAAACATAGTTTTGGTTAAAACATATATACTTTGAATTCCAAAAATCAAAACGGTATTTTTCAAATGAAAACCCTTTTCTAAAGTGAAAACTCATTTAAATCAAGAGTGTGTGTGTGTGTGTAAGATATACTTGAGCAATCCACCAACTATTCTATCCTTTACATTTTAATCTAAAACAAAATCTTATAAAAAGCAAACCTAGACACAAGTCTTCTTCTTGAAGGTCTTCACTTGAAATCTTCTCATCTTCTTGACTTGGTCCAAACACGATCCAACGAGCTAGACTCCTCTTGAGTACTTGATGTGGTCTTGATGCACAAGCTCTTGAATCAAACCGTGCTAGCTCCAAAACTTGACTTTAAATCTTTTGTTGAAGCTACACACCTACTAAGATCTTATCACAAATCTGAGACTAAATAAACACAAGATCATTAGTACCATAACTATATGAGTTGATCATCATCAAAACTAGAGTAATGGGCCTTTGGGCCAACGCACATCAACTACATAATTAAAGTGAATGCTCATTAATGTCTCATGAAGTGATACGAGTAATCATACTAGTAAAATATGCCAATTATTTATATAAACTGATACGAGTAACATATAAATGCCTACTGACAATAGTAAATAAGGAAATAACATAAGAACAAATACTTACGAACAATAATATGTCCAAATAACACAAATAAGCACTCACGGATAATAATAAATTTGAATAACACAAAGTAAACACATACAGACAATAATAAATCTGAATAACACAAAGTAAACACTGACATGAAATGGCATAGTTTTGGATCTGAATCGTCATCTAGTCTGCATTGCATAAACCAGTACGAATCTCCTAATTATCTCGTGTGTCGGTCCTCAAATCGCCTGACGTATCGGCACTCTGCGAACACGAATCCGGATCAATTTTGGGTCTTCTTAAATGTGACCACGGTCTCTTATGCAACTGAAATGCACACAATAAACACACATAGACACACGTACACATACACTTGTACACACTCATACATACACGTACACTCTTATATACACAACATACATGCATACTTACACACAAACTTATACGTACATAAATATATATATATATATACATACAACTACACATATATACGTATTCAAATACACTCACATATGCACCAAATACACACACACATCAACACAAACATATAATTCTAGACACAATAATTAAAAACGTACCCAATATATATATACAAAATATGAAAGAGAGAGAAACAAAGAAGAACCTGAGAGAGAGAGAGGGATCGGCCGCGAGACAGGGTTGTCAGGGTGATGTCAAAGGCGCAGCTTCAACGATGAATAGGATGGGGTGCTTCAGGGGGGCTGCGACATGGAGTTTGGCCGGCCATAGAGGCTGTGTGGCTGTTGAGAGAGAGAGAGAGAGGAGAGGGATTGGCCACAGGTATTGCTCGCTGGTGGAAGCAGAGGTCGCGGAGGCAACGGTGTTTGCCAAAGAGGGGAGAGGTGTGCTTGCACTTGCTGGCGGAGAAAATTGGGCTCCGACGAAGATGACATGGAGGAGGCACGGGGAAGCTCAGCCAAGGGAAGATCGGGGCCAGCGCGGTCTCCGGCGAGGTCATAGGTGAGGTGGAAGTGTAGCAGCCATAGGGGAGCTCGAGGCGGAGGACGACTTTGGTGGCTTGCGGATCTCGCCGGAGAGGAGAGGGAGTCCGAGGAGAGGAGTTGCTCTCGGCGAGAGCAAAGGAAGGAGAACACGCGGGCTGTGTACGAGACAGGCTTCCAGGAAGATGTCAAAGGTACAACCTCGACGATGACTAGGATGGGGTGCTTCGAGGGGCCGCGACATGCAGCTTTGCTGGCCATAGGGGTTGTGTGGCTGTCGAGAGAGGGCGACTGTGGATGGCGCGACTCGCCAGAGAAGAGGGGGAAGTTGTCGTGGCCAGGACATGGTGGTTCGCCATGGTGTGGGGGTGATTGCGGCTGTGAGAGGAGATGGAGAAGAAGATTAGGTTAGGAATTAGGTTTAGGTTTAGGATTATATAGGGAGTGATAATGGGTATGGGTTAATGGGTTTAAGGGTATTGGGGTTAGGCTAATGGTATAGGATAATGGGTAATGGGCTAATGGGTAGAAACATGGATTAAAGGATTAGAATCAAGGAAATATAAAATAATAATAATAATACTAGTAATAATAATAGTAATAATAATAACAACCATACTAATAGTATTTAAGTCTAACAATTTAAATGATAAACACTAATAATAATTAATAATAACGATAATAACAACAATAATAATATTAATAATAATAACACTAATAATAATAAATAATAATCATAGTGAAATAATAGTAGTAACAATTACTATAAATAATAACAAATAATAATAATGGTTGTAACAGAAATAATAGAAATTAAAATTAAAAATGTTAATAAATAATAATAGTAATAATATATAACTAAATTAATATTAATATCTCAAAATAATTTGTATCAATAATAATAATAGTCATAAATCAAGTTAATAAATAATAATAAAATAATCAGTAAAATTAAATAAATAATTAAAAAAATAAAAATACAATATTACTAACTAAGAATATTACACTTACACACTTTCACGCACATCAAAGTTTCATATTGGTTTTTAAAAACAATAGTTTTGGTGTTTTGATTTTTAATAAGATTGAGTTTAACTATGTCATTTTGGAAAAAATTATATCTTTATGTTTTGAACTCATATCTTGTATTTACATGGTTTATATCTAAAAAATAAGTTTTATAGTTTGAAATATATGTTGGATTCTATTTACACAAATTAGAGCTTGATTTATTTATAAAAACTTATTTTGATGAGTTTAAGCTTTGTTTTTATCAAAGTTGTTTTTATAAGTATATATTGTCAAAAACAAGTTTACATTATTTTATGTATATTGCATGTTATCTATACATATTAAGTTTCAAATGTGTTTGTGAAACTTATTTTTGCATTTATGAGGGTTTTAGAAAAACATGATTTTCTATTTACAAGTTTAGTATTTGAAAAATATGTAATTCAAGAAATGTATTTTATACCTCAAAAATAAGTTCATATGTTTGTAAATATGTGTTGATTTTTATCACACATATTTGTACGTTATTGTATTTACATGAATTTATTTTTGTAGAATTTATTGAGATTTATCGGAATTTAATTGGATTTAAAAAGATATTTTAACATATACAAAAATATAGTTTTGGGGCTGAGCCCGGTCGACCGGATATGCACATTCCTAAGGGTTGTGTATGTCGGTCGACCGACTGACCGATCGTAGAGAGACTCAGTTCTCTCTATTTGTTTCGGTCGATTGAGCGATCAACTGCCAAAGAGTTGTGCTCTCTGAATGTTGGGGACGGTTGACCACTCAGTCGACTGGCGATCCCAACGGTCATATTTTTTATCGTTAGCGTTTGACCATCCGGTCGATCGACAGGCTGGTTTAGTCTTAATTGGACCCCTAATAGCTAGTTTTTCTTTGGGCTATATATATGAAGTTTTGGGTAAGCTTTTAATAAGATTTTCTAGGGTTTGTTTTTCATAATTTCAGCAGAGTTTTTTTAACAAGTTTTAGATCTTCAAATCCATATTAAAAGAGAGTTTTCAAGATTGCTTCTCTTGAGTTTTTCAAAAAGGTTTTCTTGAGCTTTCTACTTTCAAATCTATCTAGTTTTCTCACACAAGATTGAGCTTTTCATTACTAAATCTATTCTATAAGATCCTTTTTTGTGAGAAGAGTTTTGCTTGTGATCAAGAAGTTGATCACAAGTGTTCTACCTTGTATTGAGGAGTTAGAAGTTGCGGCCTCGACGAGCTTGTGGGTTCGCATTGTGTGTTGTTCTTACGGCACAAGTGAGGAATATGCGGGTCGAAGAGTTCTTAAGGGAATCTTGTAGGTGTTATGGCACCGAGTAATCTTACGAGAACGATTCTAGTGGAAATTCTTCATTGCGGTGAAGGCGGAGACGTAGAGCAAATGGCTCGAACCTTGAAACAATTATCTCGTGTTTGCGATTGCCTCTCGCTCTACTCACTTGTATTTATATATCTTGCATAACTCATATTGCTCATTTATATATATGCTTAGTATTGTTTGTGTGCTTACACTTGTATTGAACTAAAAGAGCTATTGAAGCATCTCAACTCATAATTAAGTGAAATCTTGAGGAGAAGTTCTAGAGCCCTTCACCGGGAATTCAGCTTCACTCTTTGTTCATCTATTGTGTGATAGTTTTAGTTAGGGTAAAAGTTTTAATTCCGTATTTGATTAGCGCATCACCTATTTACCCTTCACCGGGAATTCAACCTCACTTTTTGATCATCTATTGTGTGATAGTTTTAGTTAGGGTAAAAGTTTTATATTCCGCATTTGATTAGGGAATCACCTATTTACCCCTCTGATTACAATTATTCTTTTGGCTATATGAGGGTCTCTGCACAACAAATTATATCCGTTGTTGAATCGATTGTTAGGAGTTTTAAGATTAGTTTGTTTGAGGGAATTCTACAGCTAATTTGTACAGATTCTCAATTTAGATCTCCGGATCAATTTGTAACCCTTGTATATCAGTTGTTTGAATAAGATCTTCTCCCTTATGTCCCGAAGACATAGGCAAGTTACCGAACCTCGTTAAATCATTTGTCGCTTTATCTCTTTGGTTTTGTGTTCGTGCTATATTGGTTCTTGATTGACTCGGTGTTGGAAACACTGATCTTAGCGTGATTGGCGTGTAATTGGCTCTCTGGAAACCCAACACACTGTTTTGAGTATACAATATATCACTATATACATTTTATTTCGGATGATTTTGGGTAAAAGATAGGGATTTTAGCATACATATCCTTGAATATTGACAATATCATTTTTTGCTACAATATACATGTTTCTTACATTCCTCTCTATCTTGTGAAAATTTTTCATAAATGTCCTAGTTAGCCCAAAGACCCTTTACCTTAGTTTTGATGATGACTAACTTATGGAGTTAAGTTACTAATGATCTTGTGTTTATATAGTTTCAGAAATTGTTCAAGATCCTAGTAGGTGTTTAGCTTCAATAAAGGATTCAAAGTCAGGTTTTAAAGCTATCACGTGTTGATTCAAGAGCTCGCGCTTCAAGATCACATCTAGAACTCAATAGGAGTCAAGCTCATTGACCGAGTCATCTTGGAGAAAAAGATCGACAAGAAGACTTCAATTTAGGCTTGTTTGTTTATTGTTTAGATCTTGTGTAAGGATAGTTTAGTTTTGAATTGCTCAAGTATTCACACACACAAAAGTTTAAATAGTTTTTTGTTTCGGTTTAACCGTTTGTGCTTCAAAGAATACATCTTTTGGTTTCATGAATAATTCATCAAAAGTAGCTTACATGGTTTATATGCATATTGAATTTCATCCATATACATTGATGGTTCGTATTGTTTAGAAAAATTTATTTTGATGTATATCTAATCATGTATTTAAAGTTTTATTTTTATCCAAACTTATTTTAAGATTTATTGTCAAAAACAAAGATATATCATTTATACGCGTATTGGATTCTATCTATACACACTATACTTCAAATGTGTTTTAAATATCTTGTTTTTGTATTTATATAAGTTTGAGAAAATATCAGTTTCCCATTTCAAATTGGTTTTTAGAAAATATATTTTCGGTTTAAACTTAACATTCTATGCGTAAAAAATAGTTCAAATTGTTTGTAATACGCCTTGATCTTGATCAAACATATTTGTATTTCAAATGTTTACATGAACTTATTTTGTGAATTTTATGAGATTTTATGGGAATTTATAGGTATTTAAAATACCAAATATTCAACCCTATAATACCCAGTTTTGAGCTGCTGTCGGCCGACCAACCGGTCGACCGACACCTGGCTCGGTCGACCGGACGGTCGATCGACATGCACAAAACGTGCACAAGCCCAAGTCCTTGGGACGGTCGACTGACCGGTCGATCGTAGCAAGGGGCAGTCGACGGATCGGTCGACCGACTGGCTCAACCGATGTCTCGGGTCAACCGAGCGGTTGACCGATAGGCTTTTTGCTTGGGGGCGGTCGACTGGGCGGTCGACCACTAACCCCAACGATCATTGCCGGTCAACTGACCGGTCGACCGGTAGGTCAGTTTTGACCTGATCGGACCCCAACGACTAGCTTTCCTAGCCTATATATATAGGATTCAGGGGCTGTTTTTCAACAAGATTTCCAAGAGAAGTTTTTCCTATTTTTTAGAGTGTTTTCAAAAAGTTTGCAAAAGAAGTTTTTGTACCAAAAATTCTTCATCTTTATTTGTTTCAAAGTTTTAAAAAATCAAAAGAAAATAAGTCTTTGAGAATTTTGTTTTGTTTTTTCATTTTTCATATCTATCAAGAAGTTTTTCCTAAGTGTTTTCTTTGTTGTTTCTTTTCTAAACACTTTGTTTACTCACATACTTGCACTTTTCATTGCTTATCTATCCTTTAGGATCTTGTATCGTGAGAAGAGTTTTGTTTGTGATCTTTTGATGTCACCAACTCTTGTTTGTGGTCTAAGTGATCACTAAGTTATATTTCTTTCTTTACTTTGTGCGTGGTTTAGTGTTCCCTCTTGCGTAGAGGTGTGATAGAGTTGGAGTTGTGTACTCCTTATTTGTATCGTTGTAATTCCTCGGTGGAGGTCCCTTTGTGGTTATGAATAGTGAAAATCCTTCTGTGTGAAGGCGGGACGTAGAGTGGTGGCAAACCTCGAAGCATATCTTGGTGTTTGCGTTTGGGTCTTTCTCTCAACTCTCGACTCTTTATATCTTGCATTGCTTTACTTGCTCATATTCATATGCTTGATATTGTATGTGTGTCCACACTTATGTTGTATCAACAGAGCTATTGAAGCACCTCAAAACTCTTAGTTTAGAGGAATCGTGAGGGGATAAGTTCAGAGCCTTTCACGGAGAATTCAGACCCACTCTTAGTTACACATAATGTGTGTTTAGCAATTAGTTTTAATTTCACATTATTTGTCTCACATTACGCTACACCTATTCACCCCCCTCTAGGTGTACTTTCAGTCCTTTCGTCATGTTAAAGCTAACAAGGCCTTTACTAGAAAATTTAAAGCGAACTAAATAATCAAACCGTGACTTCTTTACGATTGTTGTCCATTCGTCTGTCCCCCTGCCTATCCTCTTCCCCTTTCTCTCTCTTCCCCTACTCCCTTTATCCCCTCTCCGACTCCCCTCCTCCCCTGTCCCCTCTACCCCTCTCTACCTCTCCTTCCCACATCCTCTCTCTCTCTCTCTCTCCACCCCCTTACTCTACTCTCTTCCTCTCAATTCACCGCGGTATATTAGTCAAAACTGATCGAAAAGAGATTTTCTCTCGTGACTCTAATATAAAATGTGTTCTTATCCTCTCCTATCTTCTTCTTTCATGAGCGCCAACGAGTAATCAGGGCCATCATCATCGCTGCTCCTTTACCGCCGCCGTCCTCCTCCCTCACACGCTCCCTTTTCCTGCTCCTTTTTCCGGTCCCATCGTCACCCTCTCCATCCTTTCCTTCTCACTCTCACTCCTTCCATCACTTTTTTTTTTTAAACCTATTTATACCGCAATCAGTATCTTGTATAAAATAGATAAAATGTTGTTTATCAAAACTGATCGACTCCCGTGACTCGTAATATAAAATTTGTCCGGCTGTCCCTCTTCAACTTAGCCCAAAAAAAAAAAAAAAAAAAAAAAAAAAAAAAAAAAAAAAACTCTCCCCCGATCCTCCCCCTCTCCGCCTCTCTGATCCGACGCTGCGTCTCCCTTTCTCGTTGTTCGATCCGCCCCTTGCCGCCGTGCGTCCCTCTCTCTGCCTCTCCGATGCGCCGCCGTCTCCTCCTCCTCTCGCTGTATATAGAGAAATTGGGTATTGAAAGTTTGTGCCTTTTTTATGTTATGAATCAGCTGAATTTTAAGTTTTTTCCCCTCATAAGTCTCAGTTCCAAAATTCTATTTTATGAATCAACTGAATTTTCAATTTTTTGCCCTTCATAAAAATCTCAAGTCTCGGTTCAAAAATTGCGACAGAAGAAGTAGACAACGACCATGGAAACGCAAAAAGCTCTCGCCTTTCTCACAAATCTGAGGTTCGATCGAAAACCCTATTTTGAATTAATTAGTTTATTCATCAACGCAAGTATTTCATGTTTCTAGCGAAACTTGAGGTTTTTCTTTTGGATTTTCTTTGACCAAAAATGGAAATATTTCCAATGGGTGTGATCTACCTTTAAATCGAAAGAGGAGAATGAGTGTAACAGTATAGGGATTTCATCAATAAAGGCTTTATGATTTCATCAATCCATCTATTATAGTTGTATCCAAATTTCTTTTGTGGTTTTTTTATTCTTTTTCTCCCTATAATGCTCATAGAACTTGCATTTTTTTTCCCCTTTGCTTTTAATTTTCATAGAGGATGATTAAGAATTGGTGGTCTCCTTGAAGTTTTTGCATTTATAGATTTTTTTTTATTTTAATGATGAATGTTCATGAATCATGTTCTAATGTCACTGTTAATCTAAAGGGAATTAGTTCTAAATTCTAATGTCATTTCCTGTTTTTTTATTCAGTTTGTGAATTTAGTCCCAGATATTTAGATTCATTGCTACTTAATTGTTATTTTCCTATGACTATTGAGTGTCTATGAGAATGTCAGTAGTTTGTTGAGGGGGTCTGTCTCAGTCCTATTATTTTTGTTGGGAAGTAGTTGCTCTTTAATATATAGGGCTTTAGCCCATGGTTAGCTCAATTTTTTGTTGATTTTCAATTTTCCCACTTTGATATGACTATAATGATTTTGAGACTATGAATGAGATGTCATGTATTGTGTTCTCCCTTATGGAACACTCTATTCTGGTAGAATTTTGTTTGCTTGTATAATTGGTATATGTAGATGTCAAGGTGCAACTAATTTTGATACCATGGCATAATTTAGTGCAAGTATTGATGAAATTGAGTCATCATAATGATCCTTTTGAAACTATTATTGGTCTTTGCATTAAGTTATGCGCCTATTATGTCCAATTATCTGCAACTTGATTTGCTTCCTATGATATTTCTGATCTTCTACTGCTGATTGTACAACAATTTCTTTTCTTTTATGTTTATCTGTGAGAAAATATTCCAAGAGCCGTCCTCAGAACTAATAGGTCCAGCTATATTTAGGGAGTCCACTTCAATTATTAGAAGTACTGAGAGGTATCATTTATATCTCAATTTGATTGATACTACTTAAGATTGATTTTCTCCAACTACAAGCAACAAACACTAGTGAATCATCTTTTGTTATTTTTCTGTGTTGCTAATCATGATAAACTTCTTCCAGGTTTGCATCATGCTGCTGAGCTCTCAACTTCTTGTATTTAATGTTACATTTTTCTCATATTTCTAAATTGTTGACGGGATGGAGTCATTTTGCTCAGTTTACAATAGCTGTAGTGAATAAAAATCCTAAGAAATCTAAGTACTCTGGTTTCCTGGCAATGCAAATAATGAGGCCCAATTAGAATTGCATGCTTGCTTGATTAAATAAACCGCAAAAGGAACTTATCCCTTTAAGGCATGTTCTCGCAGAAACATTGCATCGGTTTTGGAAGAAAGAACATGATTGGGGATGGAAAAAATTTATAGAGCTGTGAAAGTATTGGAAGGCTTTATTAACGACGACTCTCTTGTGATCAAAGCTCAAGTTCAAGTTATCAGGAACCATTTTATCTGCGCTTAACTTTTTTGTCCTGTATCATTGCCTTTATTATGTGAGAGCTCAGAGTTTATTCATTCTTAAATGAGGCACATACTATCGGAAATTTATTTGAACAAGGATCATTTAGCTAATAAAAGGTTTTAAGATTTTATAGTCTTTATTGTTAATTGTAACTACTAGTGGAGTTAGTTAGTTTTATCTAAGAAAATTGCATATCATTTTGTACACATCTCATAATTATTTTTCTTATGTAAATCGAGATCAAAGCTAAGTTAATTGTGATTCACTAGAAAGCTACTATCCTATAATGTGCTTGAAACTTATCTTTTGATTGATTATTCTATTTTTTTTCAGTTTTTAGAAAGTTCCAAGAAAGTTCCATATATTTTGTCGGCGTTTGTGATTTAATTCAATCTAATCCTTGTTGAATTTAAGAATAAGTTATTTCAGAATTTTTGTTTACCACCGACGTTATAGTTATCTTTATGTTATTTCTTTTTGACTCATAACAATGATGACATAATATGTGGAAATTATACAAATTGATAATGCTACTATTTTCATAGGCTTTGGGGACTTCCATAATCTACTGAGCTTTACAAGATATAGACTGTCTAAATTAGTTCAGATTTTAAGTCTTATTTATTCTTCAAAGTCAAGTAAATGAGTTGTGTCTGTTAACTAAATTGAACAAGGACAACTATTTCTTAGATGAGAAGTCTGAGGTATATGAGCACGTTCTTTGCATTAACGTGGATAACTTGAGCTGGATGTTTTTGTATGCCGAATATTGAAACCTATGAGCTATGTTGTAATCAATTCACAGTGTCATCCATGACTGAATTCAAAGTATAATAGGAAGTTATCTATAACATTAGCATTTCATGGCTTTAAGTAAAGTATGTGATTCTTAAATGGTAGGAATTTGGGGATTCTTGTTTATCTAGTGGTTTTGCTGTCAAAACCTTAAATTTAAATTTCTTGCATGTCTGTTTAGAAGGTGGTATAAAAATATTTCATTCCTAAATTCTGTCCCTATGCAAATGTATAATGAAATCTGTAGATATTAATGAATACTTTTATTCCATTAATTTCTTTATTTTTTTTAATAAATATAGTTTTCTTGTTTCTAAAGCAGTAATGGTTGACTTTGATAATTATCACGGTGTTTGCTTTCGTGAAGGCACCAACATAATACCAATCACGCCACAAACATCCAATTGGAAAACATCAACTGGAATCTCATGTCAAAGAACTCAACTAACCATCATCTTGTGTCGGGCTATAACAATACACAAAAGTTAGGGTCTTACGCTTGATCGAGCTGTGGTAGATATTGGTGACAGGAAAAGCCTTGGATTGACTTTTGTTGCATTATCTAGGACCAGAAAGTTTAGTGACTTGGCATTTAATCCATTGTTCAGTTTTGAAAGGTTGTAGAAAATTGAAAAATGTAATGGTCTTAAAGGTCCGTTACAGGAGGAGGAATGCCTAAACCTAATGCAATCCATGCTTTGTTTAATTTATCAAATCCTTATCATCATTTATTTCTGTATATACTTGTGAATAACATACGTGGATATCTACCATTTCAATTTTATCCTATTATGTTTCATTTTAAATATTTTGTGTACTAATTATTAATATTTTCTTATAGGGTTGAAGGGAGCTATAAGTAAAAAAAATTTTCAATTCATTGAGAATTTTGATTCATTTCATTGTGAAGAACAAAAAAGGTGATATTTATTTTGTACATATTTAACATATTCATAGTATAACATATGAATCTAAATATTGATAATTGACGGTCTTGCATTTGGTTGCATCACAGGTTTTGATATCACGGTTGACCTTCTTCCAGCAATCGCTCCTTCGCCGCCATCATTCTCAGTCGGTCGGTTCCCACCACTTCGCGGTATACTAGTAAAGACCAAATTACCGTTAAGAGAGGTCAATATCAGATTAAAGAATTATCTTATAATTTGCAATTCATCTGTATATGTGATGTGGTCTCCGCGTCATCGCAACTCTGTCTCCTCCCTTCCCGCTCTCATCCCATCCGTTCTCTCATCTCATCTCTCTCCTCTGGTTCTTTCTTCCATTACCTCCTTTCTTCCATTCGAGGAGTTAATTTTTCTGTTTCTTTCATCATCCGCTTCTTGATTGATCTGCAAGTGCAACAGCCACAGATTATTTTTTCTTTTCTTTTTGTTGTTTCTTGATCTCCATACCCTAATTCAAGAAAGAAAATGGAAACCCCCATCGCTGCTGTCCTATCCCCCAGCCGGGGCCCATTCTACTTCCTCTCCAACGGCATCACCCTCAACATTTTTACAGAGTTGGTTGATTTTGTTGACGGGGCGGATGGTGCCGGTGGCAGTCTAAAGCAGGGGATGGAGGTCTGGGTGGTCTCCCCTCCCATGTGGACGGCTGGAGCTTCGGCCTGATAATCTTGTTAGGAATCAACCTATGTTAGCCATGGCTTTCCAAGTGCTAACAATGGATATTGATGTCATTTATTGTACTCATGGACTTCTGTTAACTCCTTACTAATAGAAGGGCTTTTTTTTGCAAAATTAGTAGGAAAACTATAATAGCCTATAGAAAATAAGTATAAGTGTGTATATATACATATATGTATGTGTGTGTGTGTGTGGGGGGGGGGGGGAGAGAGAGAGAGAGAGAGAGAGAGAGAGAGAGAGACTTGTGTCATTCCAGAAGGATTCGAGGCCGAATCCTTCCCACTCAAATACCAACATTCGAGTTAGGGTATGGAGAAATCAAGAAAAGAAAAGAAAATATAGATGTGATGCTTTGTAATTTTTTTTTGTAATTTGAGAGATCAAAAGGAAAAAGAAGAGAGAAGAAAATATAGATGTGATGCTTTGTAATTTGAGAGGCTCACGTCAAGTGCTAGGGGCAAAAAATGCTGATGGGAAGTGGACTTTTAACCCTACAATCAACTGTTGACCTTTGACATCTCAGATCTTCAAATCTCATATTTCCCCTTTTTTCTTCCTATTAGGAGACATATAATTTTTGTGTTGATTGAACGAGATCGACTGAGATTAGTGTTTGCCTTGTTCTACTGTGTCACAACACAAGTGTTTAATCACCAAGATCTGAATCAAAAGCCCCTCCCCCCCAAAAAATCAATTCACCTTATTTCTTTTCAATCCCTTTCTTGATTTTTGATATTCTTTGGATGGTCAATTTGGCAGTTCAAATTCGATAGTAGGGTTTGGTTACTAAATGCATCTTGGTCACAACACTTTCAGTTTTTCTAATCGAAGCATCCTTTTTGTTTCAAGTACATGTTGTTCAACAAAGGTTGTAGTTTTCTAGGAAGCATCCTTTGGTGATTTTCTAGCATTTCTATCTAATAGTTTCCAATTTTAGAGAAAACTGATGTTTGCTGGAATATTTTCCATGTTCAAAAATTTAGAATTTTTTGGTTGATAATCTGTTTGGTGATAAATTCATATCAGCCTGTCTGTTGGTATCTTGAGGACACGTATTTGTCGGACACTTGAAGTTTTTTTGTGCCAAAAATGTTACATAATGCAATCATATTGGGCTCAATTACTTGCAAAATTAGCTATTCAGGCCGAAATTTTCATAATCATTATCATTAAGCCCGTCCTCTCACCATGATTGAGGTGTCTATGCGGAGTATATAGAAACCATATATAATAGCTCCAATAACTTATTGGGATCATTAAGACTATAATATTTATAACTGATTGCACCAGCACCAGCACCAGCACCAGCACCAGCACTTTCCATATGCCAATTGCCAAATTCCTGGCAGAACCAAGTGTAGTCAAGGAGGTCAGCTATGAAATCTAGAAAGCCATTTGGTTGGTAGTGAACCCATTTCACGAAACCAGAGACTTACATTTCAATTTCTCATAGACTTAGAAAAAAACATAAATTTTTAGAGTTGGAAAAATCCACAATGAAGATGGGAGATGACAAGATTTGCTTTGAGAAAATTTTCCGAAGTAAAACAAATTCTGATCAGACGAAATACTTAAGATTTCACTGTTACAAAGAACTTTTATATAACACTCTGGATGCTGTCAGTATGGAGGTTGCACTTGCTTTCACTGTGTCAGAAACTGTACAATTTTGTTTTTTTTACTTGAGAGCTCAATGCGCCTTTTTTTCTGTAAGCGTTATTTGTTCAAAGTTACTGGTATTTTGCAAGATCGGGCTCTATAAATGAAATGCTCCCACTTATTATATAGCACCGTACTAATTTAAATATTGTAACTTATGTATACTTTTTTTACTTGACTGCCAGACTGTAAATTCAGATGATTCGGCTTCTGTAAAGACTCAGGAAATTAGTGAAAGAACGACATGAAGGTATGTGCAGTGAAACCATTAAACTGAGGTTGGTTTTCATTCTCTCTCAGAGAATTGAAGTCCTGCTGTCAGTTATCTTCTCACTCTTTGTTTTTGTTCTCCTTGCTTTGTCCCAGGGTGCTATTTCACCCCCTTATTGATTTCATTTAGCTGCCTACATCGCTTTCGGTATGCATACACTTGACCTATTATTTTCCCTGCTAATTCCTTCGAGGCCTTGTTTTCTGTATTTTTACTGCTCCATTTTTATTCCTGTATAAGTTTAGTGGATTAAGCCTAATTGTTTAACTTTTTACTGAACCTTTTGATGTATATATTACTCTATAAAGCTCAATGATTATATTTATGCGCTTTACCACATGCATATTCTCATGATCTTATAGCCATTCCTTTGTCCCTGGCTGCAACTTGGGACTTTATATTAAGATGACATTCTTATATAAACTCCATGATTGGATTAATTAGAAACTAGAATTCCTGTTTTAAAGCAAGGAATGACTTGCATGATGATGTGTCTGACATCTAATGATCACATTATGCCAAAAAAAAGTTCTCTAATGCTTCCATATGAAGGACCAAAGATTGATGGACATAACTTGAAAATTTTTAACGGAGATCTATGGAGAAGTTGAGATAAAGAGACATCATGGTATCAAGGAAAAGAGTTGGACAAAGTATGGAAATGATGGTTATTGGCACATTGATTGTTTAAGAAATAAAATTTTCAACGTTAATTTGACTCATAAAAAAAAACTAGTGGAATGAACACCATAGCCATACTGTATTTCAATATACTGTAGGTAATATGTAAATATGCTGAGAAGGTTAAATCATGGATTATGATTGGTGACATTTCTTGATTTATTGGTGTTGATTATGTGACTAGCAGTGATGGTGACCAATGTAGCCCAAACACCCCTTATCATGAAGCGGTGTTGTGTTGGACAGCTATCGTACGTCCATTTTAGAACTTGCATGTGTCGGCATGTTGGACCATGTCAGCATGGCATTGCCCATGCAAACTTATCGTGTAGGCTTTAGGCCTAAATCAGAAGTTGACAGGATATGCGCTTTAGGCCTTGTGGGTTTGCAAACTTATTGTGTAGAGAGAGGAGTGAGGACTGTCCAATGGTTAAGAAAAGGAATTAGTTGTCACTCTTAATACGTAATAATACTTACAATATTTAATGGTTAAGAAAGAAAAAGGAATTGTTGTTTCTTTTAATATGTAAGAATATAATCATATTTAAGGGGGAATTGTTGTTTCTTTTAATATGTAAGAATATAATCATATTTAAGGGGGGGAGGGGGGGATTCCCTATGGTCTCCCAAAATGACGAGGGAATAACTTTTTTTAGTGGTTAAAAAAGGAATTATTGTCTATTTCTAAGAATACTACTAATATTAGGGAGCGAGGGAGGGAGGGAGAGATTCCCTATGGCGTATAATATCAGTCATATATCGTGTTATTATATCGTGTGAGATACTATGTTACTACCATAAAAATATACTAGATAAAGAAATAGCATGAATAAAACGGTAAAAAGAAGATAATATAGTACACTATGATGTCAATTGGCATAATACAAATATTAGGATAACATGTAGTAAATAACTTAAAGAGTATGAGATCAATCTGTTATACAATCATGTGTCAGGTGTCAATCATAGCATACAGGTATAAAACTATCTAGCATACATCAAACATGGCGTATAATATCAGTCAGTTGTTATTAATTATGCCAGCGAACACTAATTGCCACATGTAGCAACACATTTCATACTACGCCTATAACACATGTCAGTCGGGTCCTATGTTATTGAAACTAACTGGTGGAGACATTGTCTATATTTAAGTCAGTCCCGTTCATACGCGAGACCACGCCCTATGTTTTTTGTGCTGAAACAGACTGTACCGCCAGGTGCTCAATACATGAATAATAATAATGTAAACATGGCAGGATGTTAGTCATCCCCGAGAACCCTGCACTGGAACTCTCTTTCGGCTGCGCAACCTGTAAACTAGGTCCATCTAAAATACAAACGCTATCTTCCTCATCAATTTCTCCAATCTCGATGTAAGTTGTCTAGTTATATTATTATTTAAATTACTTAGATCAATCAATATCCATGTGATTAGATTCTGGGACAATACGATGACAATAACGGTAACAGTGATAAGGAAAACGTGATATCAATGTAACAATATGAACCAGAGAGTGATGTTACCGTTTGACAATATTTTCCTAGTGAATCCAGTAACATGAATTTAACCATTATGTGACATGTACGATTCATCAAAGTGCACTCACATCTAGAACTAATTAATATCACATCCTTATATACTAGGATAAAATAATAACCGGACTTTTAACATATAATCTCAGTATAATCACTATAGAAATCAAGTCTTCAATTCATTGTCAATCTACCAGCTCAATTGACCGATAATACAATTCTTTCATTTCTATCAACTACTCTAATCCTCTATATCCATCAACATATCTAAGTTTCAATATAATGAAATAAATATTCAGTTATCTCTAATCCAATCTGATCAAGATCATCAATACAACCCTACTTCAGTGGAACTCAATCAACGATCCAAAAATCAAGTAGCAAATTAACCGTATAAATGTATAATCCACTAGTTCAGGTAAATCCCTTTCTACACCTATTCTTCAACCCCAAGTCAAATTCCACTCCAATACGATCCGCTGACAAATCCAAGCTATAAAAGATCCAATCTGTTAATGAAACAACATCCTATTTAAATAATTCTCAATGTCCAATTGAATTATTGTCTAAATTATCATCAAAAAAAAAAAGGATTAAGTCTGATAAATAATTTACATAAAGTCCACACATTGTCTATGATGACGAACTAATCAACCACAAGGTTAAGCCTGGTTACAGTCTGAATTCATCACCTCTAGATCCAAATCAAATGGTAAATAACTAAACATGAACCAGGAGATCTGCTAATATCTTCGTGATGAAATACTGAGTCCACATACTTTAAATATCAACGATATATCTGATTCATTATCTATAAATATCTAAACTCTCCTACAATATAAAAATTCATTTCTTATAATCTATTGCATTCCTTTTGGATGAATGGAATTTAAAGATCAAACACAGGCATTCAATCAAATGATAGCATTGCCTCAAATCCCAACATTGACATTTCTTCAACAATAACTATAACATCAATAACTTGAGTAATATCACAATCAGTCCCTTAACAAATCATAAGTTCAATCATGTGTCGGTAGTAGCAAAGTAGTAAAAATATTCTCAATGCTTTCACATGCTAGAAATTTGAATATGCAATTAAACAATTTAATGCTAAACAAATTCATTAGTTAGATAATTTAATTTACCTTAATAAATATCCATTATTTGGAGTGAGCTAGAAATACTCACTAATAAAATAAATAAATAACAGTACAAAAAAAATAAATACTCACGACAAAACTAATTAATAATAAAATGCACAATAAAATAAATATATAAAATAAACACTCACATGAAATGATACAATAAAACACACAAATAAAATAAATAAATATTGTAAACACTCACGACTAAATTAAATAACAATAAAATTTAAAATAAACACTCACTGGTATGTCGCGGATCTGGGCTGGATGCTCAGTTGGATTGGGTCTGCAACTGAAGTTGAATATGAGTCTGGAACAGGTACGGGTACTGGTTCTGAGGCGGGTCGGATCTACCTCCACTGGGGTCCGGGTCTCCAATCGCCTTGCTTGCTGGGTCCACTGACGAACACAAATCTGGGTTCGGGTATGTAATAAGATGGTGGAGGTAGAGAGAGAAGGGGGAGAAAAAAAACGAAAATAGAGAGTGGGAGACGGTGGGAGTATGGGCTCATTGTGGTGGGGGTTCGAGGGTGGCACGCGGTAGAGGCCATGGGTGGAGGAGGAGACGAGGGCATGGAGGAAGAGGCTCCGACGGCTTGCGGCGGAGGAAGGAGATGGCGGTGCTCGTCTGGGAGTGATGGAGACTAGGGGATGCGGGCACGACGCGCGGGTGGCTCAGCGGTTGGCTGCGAGAGGGTGTAAGGGAAGAGAGGGAGTGGGCAGTGCGGGCTCGGCGTCGGTGATGGCTGAAGACGGGGCTCCAGCAAAGGAGGAAAAAGGAGATGATGGGTGGTGTTGATGGTGGAGCTCCGCGAAGGTGGGTTGTGTTATGGACTCCGTTGGTGGGTCATGCTGTGGTGGTGGCAGCGGTTGTTGACGGAGGAGGGAGCGTGATGTTGTGTTGCTTGGCCATGGTGGAGAGGAGATAAAGGGGAGATGGAGAAGATGGCAGTGCTCGAATGTGGGCGGTGGTTGGCGGGACAAGTGTCGAGAGGAAGGTGGGAAGAGGCATGGCCGTGTCTGGTGGCTGCGTGGATGGAAGGGGAAGGTGGTGCGGCGCACGAGGGAAAGAGGGAGAAGAGTTAGGGTTTTCGGATGTGGGCAGAGAAGGGGGAAAATATATATAGTGGAGATTGGGCTTGTGAGATGGGCCTTGAGTTGGGATACAATGAAAATATAGAGAAAAAGGGAGAGTGGGCTGTTGGGCTAAAAAGGAAATGAGAAGGAAAAGGAGGAATGAGCTCGGGTTGGGTTTAAAGGCAATGGAGAAGAAAAAGAGAAATAATGTATGGGCTTAACTGGTTGGGCTTGTTGGATTTAGATTAAATAAGAGAAAAATGAATTAATAATAATAGTAATCTATAACAATTACATATTAACTCACATCAGATAATAAATAAAAATTAATACAAATTATATATTTATATTTTAAAAATACTATTATTTACTATTAAACCTGGTATTATAAAATAGAGATATTACAGTACATAAGAAGATACGAATAAGAGAAGGGTAAATATGTAATATTTTTAAAAGTCAAGTATAAATGTTGAAATCCCTTTAAAATATAATAGTGCTACGCTGCTACTAATAGTTGGACGAGATGCATATTATTTGCACACTCCCAAAACTAAAGCTGGTTAAGAAGGGAAATATTAATATTATGCGGGGATAAAAGTAAATAAGTTATATGAGCTAATAACCTATATTGGAAAAAAAATTTTAATTGTTCAGAACACAGGCATTTTTTATTAGAAAGTTTTATCATTAAAACAAAAGACAACAACAGGGTCTTTATCCCATTTTTTGGGGTCGATTGCATGAATCTTTTTTTTTTTCATTCAACTCTATTGAGGGCCATCTCCTCAGTAAAACGAACAAATATCCAAAAATATAGATGGCTACACTTTTCTCTAAAAATGTATACTCAAGCCACTCTTTCTCCAACAAAAAGAAAAGAGAAAAGATATCCCACATAGATTAATTGATACATATGAGATGTGTATAGAGAAGTAATCAAAATCCTTTGTATCAAATGTAGATGAGAACTTAAATGCTCTTTGTGGCATCGGTTCCTCATGCACCATATCATACCATTCAAGTCGTATTAGTACAAGAATCGGGTCAAATAGGCCCAAGGCCTCTGGTTTTGAGAGTTTGCAAGGGAGAACACTGAAAATATGAGAGGGCCATGTGGCTAGCTCTACTAACTCGGTCAGGGGAGCAGGGGGCACTTCTATTGTGAAGTCATGTCATGTTGTGACAGCATGTCAGACATGACATTTCGTACCATGTCATTGCTATGCTTTTTCAGAATTTTCCAGTGTCAGTGGGTCGTGTCATATTGCACCTGTGTCACCCTTTTTGTCTGTCTACAACATACAACTTATTTAATTAATCCTTGTCCTGGAAGACTTTCTTATTCTCTGTTTTCAAATTTCTACAATTCATAACTGATAGTAGTGACTCTTAACATGATAAGCACAAGATGGCTTCTTGTTTTCTCTCATTCATAAGAGTAGATTTCTTTAATGAATTAAAAATCATAGGAATGTTTGAAATCTGATGTGCAAGAATCCGCAACTATGAATTTTGAATACCCTGAAAACAATAAACTAATCTGCACTTTCCTCCTCATTGCAAGCATGAGCGCAGATCTGCATAGCATTAGTCCCTTGAAGAGCTGGATTACACTTTGTTAGAAGCTATTCATGCACACTCCCCAAAAGAACTGAAGGTGTGGAGTTCCTCATGCAATTTTCATAATTCTGCTAATGATGGTTGGATACTATGCCAGTGGCCTTTGAAGGACCCAAAAGACTATAACCATATTTCAGTGGTCCTTCCATTAATGAGTTGATTCTGTAGATGATCCTAAATGATGGACATTGCATCAGAAATTACCTTCCAAGTCCATGAACAATATTTTTCCTTGCACCATGCGGTGGCGGTCTGTATTTAGCATGAACCACTTGAGCCTAAACAGATTCAGGTTTAGTAAACACCGTCATAGCTTGTATCATTACCAAGCATCCACAAAAATCATGTACATTTCTTGTCTGGAGCCCACCAAGTCTTTACTCCTTGCAACTGAAAATTCAAAACATAACTCTCAGTTAAAGATAAATAGTCAGTTTTACAAGAGGCCAACTGAGTTTATAGTCTCTCCTTCATAAATTCAAAATGATGAACAGATAATGTTCTCTTCACAACAGGATCACCTCAATACACGAGGTTATCCTCTTTAACAGATTATCCAGCAACTCTTTTTAGTAAGGTAGTACTACCAAGCAGCATATCGTTAAAATTCATATGAGCAGTTAATTTATTCCTATTGTTACTTGACCACAGGCCACTGCATATGTATTAAAAATAGCTTGCATATCTTCAAGCTTCTTTTGACATTCTGTGAATAAGGAATGAGGCATATGAGGTGAAATAGATTCCTTTTAATACTCTCCCCTGCAAATGTTTTTTAGGGTTGGCACGTACAAACCAACAGGATGGATGCTGATACATGCAAACCATATTCCATAATTTCCACCTTACACAATATACAATTTTCTGCTATTTCAAATTTCTGCATTATTCTCTCAATAAATCCCACAAGTATATGCTTTCTCCGTGTCAACTTTTTCAATACTGTTATTTTTTTTGTTTTCTTACATTGTATGGACTAAAAATCTTTTTGAGCTATCATGATGTTATTAACAATATTACATTGCACAACAAGTCAGGTCCGTTCTTCATTATAGAAGGCATAATATTCTTCTGGCTATTTGCATCACCTTTGCAATAACCTTGTATCATTTGTTGCATAAACTTCATGGTCTCAAGTTGGATGGATATGTAATTACTTTTCTTAAGAATCACCATCAAGTGAGTAGCATTCTGTATATGCATGAGTCATCTCATCAGCACGAGTAACATTCTATTTATGTATACGCTAGTTCTCGCTATAGTTCTCTTTCAGTTTTCATTTACAAGACTAATGCCTGTGAAATTTTACGTGCTCATTTGGTTATTTTGTATTGGAAAATCATGGATTCCAAGTTTTGAATTTGGTCATGAGATGTTTTGTGTGGGTGGGTGGGCTGGTGTGTGTTGGCGGGTGGCCGCAGGGGTGGGGTGGGGGGTGGGGAATGCCTTTGCGGTAAATATCATGAAAACTTTAGCTGAAGTTAGATGGGTATGTAATATCGCCTCTCTCACTTTTCGCACCACTAATAGCATCTTGCATATGTATATGCGAGGATGGATTTTGGGGGGAAAACTTTAGCTCAAGTTAGATGGGTATGTAATATCGCCTTTCTCACTTTTCGCACCACCAATAGCATCTTGCATATGTATATATGCGAGGATGGATGGAAGGGGAGGGACCCAAGCTACGGTTCTGATTTCATTTTCAAAATGCTGATACATGTGGAGTTCTTCTTTGGGCTAATTTGATTACTATTAATTCCTAATTCATGGAGTGCAAGTCCTGAATTTAGTCAAAATCTGGCATTATGGAGTTGAGGAGTTTAAACTCCATACTGAATATGAATTCACCACTTTTCCACTAAAAAGCGGTGAAGTGGAATTCACTCTTGAATGAGTGCATTCCAATTCCAAGAGGTGGAGAAGGGGTTCCAAGAAGTGGAATTCACATTGCCACTCTATAGGAAAGCAAGATTAAATAATATTCATGAATTCTAGGTATAATCCACCTGGACGAATAGAAATTTGAATTCAACAGTTTAAACGCCCCAAATATATGTAACCTAACAATTTTGGTGATTCTCAATTCTATGAATTATAAATTTACATGGAATTACAATGTTATGCAACCAAAGAGCCCTGCATCTACTGCTGCTGCTCCTAAGTGATGTCTTTTGGGTTGGGTTACCTGTCGTAGAAAATTGTAGAAGTATTTTGGTTTTAATCATGTGCTTGTTGCTTGCGGAGAAATTTGAAAATAAGGTGTGTGATCATTTTAGTATCTTCTATATGATAATACCTGCTTTCGCTATTACCTCTTTGTTTTCTTTTATAGGTTTATAGCCAATTAGAGTAGTGTTTGAGGAATCGGGCAGAAAATGCCTTGCTAACCACAGGGTTAATTTAACATTGTTTTATAATTTTGTTTTTTTTATTGTTTAATAAGCCTAGCAAATTTGCTCCCCATTGCAGATGGCAGCTGATGGTAATGCTCCGGGAATGATGCTTCCAAGATTAGCAACAGTGATGCATTACCAACAACGGGTAACCATGTGATCTGCCGTGACACTGTTGTAAGCTGGGCGCAACAAGCATCGGTCTATGGAATAGCAGCTGGGTATTGCATATCAGCATCACTCCTGTCCATAATAAACAAATGGGCAGTAATGAAATTCCCCTACCCAGGTGCCTTGACTGCCTTACAATACTTCACTAGTGCATTTGGTGTCCTGCTGTGTGGCTGGTTGAAGCTCGTAGAGCATGACCGCCTCGAGCTCCTGACAATGTGGAGATTCTTACCTGCTGCTGTCATATTCTACCTCTCGCTCTTCACGAACAGTGAACTCCTTCTCCACGCCAATGTGGATACCTTCATTGTGTTTAGGTCAGCAGTCCCGATATTTGTAGCTGTCGGAGAAACACTCTACTTAAATCAGCCATGGCCTTCATTATCCACTTGGGCTTCTCTTGCCACCATCTTTGGCGGCAGCGTTCTTTATGTTCTTACAGATTACCAGTTCACCCTGACAGCCTACAGTTGGGCTCTTGCATATCTTATAAGCATGTCGATAGACTTTGTGTACATCAAGCATGTTGTCATGACCATAGGCCTCAACACATGGGGCCTGGTGCTCTACAACAATCTGGAAGCTCTTATGTTGTTTCCAATTGAGCTTCTCATAATGGGGGAGCTGAAGAAGATACAGCATGAGATCTCCGATGAATCAGATTGGTACTCTTTCAGCGTCGTGTTGCCTGTGGGCCTGTCGTGCTTGTTTGGCCTGGCAATCTCGTTCTTTGGATTCTCATGCAGGCGGGCAATCTCAGCGACTGGTTTCACTGTGCTCGGCATAGTGAACAAGCTACTGACTGTTGTCATAAATCTGGTGATATGGGACAAGCATTCAACGGTTGTGGGGACGATCGGGCTGTTGGTGTGCATGGTTGGTGGTGTTCTTTACCAGCAGTCGACCGTCAAGCCCAGGGTGGTGACGCTTGAGGTGAAGGCAGAAGCGGGCGACGAAGAGGAGCAGAAGCAGCTGCTGGAAATGGAACCCAACACAGATGCCAAATTGTCTGAAAGTCCTGCTCTGCAGTCAGCTGAGTCGAAATGAAGATGAGCAGCATATCTTTCTTCAGTCAAAATTTTTCTGTCACAATACATTGACAGATGAGCAACATATGTGAGCAGCATTTAGGGAAGTGTCTAAAAAGATTGATCACCTGTTTGTGCTCTCTGCCATTTATTTTATTTTCATCATTTTTTTTGTGGAGAAATACACTTTGTTTTCAAGCTGATGTGTCATGTCCTGTGAACTATGGATGCTTAAATCTTTTTTCTTACTAAACATGATCTGAGAAGGTTTCATTAAAAAGAATATTATTGACCAAGGAAAACAAAATATTTAGACGTTGATTTTTATGAATCTAAAATAGTGATCGGCGATTCACATTGATCTTTATCAAACAAGTACCCAAATAGTGATTCTTGAGTTGGATGACCAAGTTCTTAAAACTGAGCTCCCTCCCTTTGTTACATCTCCCACTAATGGCTTCTTTTTCAGATTCCTTTCCCTCTCTTCCGTTCTTTTTCTCTCTTTATTTGTTGACGCAGACTGGAAAGCGAACGTCAACGCCAATGAACCCTGAAAGGATCTTTCCGGTAGGGATGTACTCGAATCCACGAGCATCGCACTTGAATCCATGAGAAATTTACTCGAATTCACAAGCAACGGGTAGCAACTCGAATCTACGAGCAATTGGGGAGAGATTCAAATTTTATTAATCAAAGTGTGTGAAAGTTGATTACAAAAACAAAGAATACAATGGTGTTTTATAGACTTACAAGAAGAATACTACACCTAATAGGAAACTATAATCCATTCTTTAAAAAAAAATTAAAAGAGTCCTAATCCATTTGGGAAAACTAATTTTAATCTTAAGAGAATTAAAAAAAAAATAAATTTAAAGAATTCATTTAGGTTTCCTAATTAAAGAAGTCTTAAGAAATCCTTGTCTCTTTAGAAATTCAACTGGATGTCAATCTGAAAATTCGATCATGCAAATACGATGAAACACGAGCATCGGTCGAAGGCCGGTCGACCGCTCTTCACTTATATCAGTCGATCGGGCAGTCGACAGACTGTAAAATCTAACTCTCTGTTGTTTCCAACTCTCTGTTGTTTGGCCGGTCGACCGTTAGCAATTCTGTCACCCTCTATATTTGACCGGTCGACCGCAGTCAAAACTTGATCTTCTGTCGGTCGACTAGGCGGTCCACCGAGAATTGTGTCTGGCCTGTTGCTGAACCTTGATCTCCTGTTGTGTCTTGGCTTCCTACAAGAGTCCCTCCCTCTTCAAAAGAACTCGTCCTCGAGTTCCAATCAATCGAACGATAAACAATGTCATCTTTAGCAACTCCTTCTGCATGAAATGATCTTCAAAACCATGAAGAATAGATACACCATCATGCTGAATATCTCTCATGGGTGGTAATCCTTCCAGAAGCTTGTCGTGCACAACTCTTTTGTCCTCTTCCAATAATGGTTCTATCTTTCAGAAATTTCAGGGTTGGAGAAACTTCTTCTTGACAACTAAAGAAAATCATTGCTGTCTCTTTAATTCCACAAAGAACTCGTCTTGATTGCATATGTATATGAATATTGGCTTCTCTTTCGGAGGGGTGGTTGTATAGGAGGTGGTTGATTTGGTGAAGGTTGATGAGGAGGTGGTTGTGATGGAGGCGATTGTTGTGATTGATGTGCTTGTTGATGATCTATCACCGATCAAACAATAGAGAAACACCGAGTTGAAGACTCGGCAGCAGAAGCGGAAGCGTAGAAGATCTACCACTGGCAAGCAATTGAAACTAAATCACCAAATAACTAAAAAACACAGGATTTAACGTGGTTCGGCAATGTGCCTACGTCCACGGGGAGGAGGGGAGAAATCTTATTGAAAACAGAGAAGAAAATACAAGAGTTACGAAAAGATCTCTCTCTTACAACTCTCAATGGTGGAATTCTGAAATTCTCTTGAATTCTTGACACAACTTTGAGAGGCCACCCCAAGGGGTTTATATAGGCACCTAGGATGATCCTAATCCAATACGAACTCAAATCAGCACCTTCTCAGAGAAATAGAAACCCGTATCCAAATCAAAATATGAGACGGATCGGTATTACAAAACTGTCAAAACCTGAATTCTTCTCCAATGAATATTAGGACAGATCCGTATGAGAAAACTGTCAGAACCTGAATTATCACGCCCTCTTCCCAAAATATGCTGAAGCGGAGACGCGACGAGAGTCGGCGACGCATATACGCAAGAAAAATACCTCACGTATACGCGCTAAGCCTTAAGTAACCCGAAACAAGGTATAAATCTAAACTATAATGAATCAGAATTACTGCAATATCACATATAAGCATCCACACATGATATCATATAAAACGAGAACTGGAATAACAACTGAATCTGATATATCGAGAATCAGGAAATAACAGGAAGGTAACTAACATAAGAATACAGGAATCAAATAGAGAGAAACTCGAGCTCCTCGCGAAGCGTACGGTCTCATCAAACACCTGAACAATAGAAACAAAGCGTTCAATATCTGAACGTACAAATCCAGGGTCGTTAGAAAGCGACCTGGTGAGTGTGTGTGTGTAAAGAGGAGCACTCGTGCATATAAACAATGTGCACAGAATATAACAAGATAATTTGCAGACTGAAGGATAACTGCATAACATGTATGAAGATAAAAAGGCAACTATTACAACTGTAAACAAACAATTGATGTCAAGACGTGCAACCTAGCATATGTCACTAGTCTGATTGGTTATTATTAACCTAACTAATGTAGTACTTAGCTGTGTCCCATACCACAACCGTTTTTCCACATAACAAACAAAGTTATCGTTGTTGTAACTGCTTGCCAATGTAGCGCATGTGTTTTGGAAGGGTACCGTGCATGCCCGTACGACGGTCTAACACCCTTGGCACAGAACCAGGACAAGCCGCAAGGCTCTAATATCTGAAGACCACAGTCCCACACGAAAAGACAACTAGTGTGGCGTCGTAATCTGGGCATAACCCTGACAGCTGACAACTGAATAACTAGGTAGCCAATACTACCTTGGTTCCCCATGGTTGGACCCCACAACTCGGTACCATAATAAGTCCTTCCAAAATACACGACATGCATCATCAGGCAATTACCCTTGTTCCCCGGGTTATGATGTCTTTTATTACAAAGCAATCAATGTGAGTTATTATTAAAAAGTAACTGATATCTCTAACAACTAGTGATGTCAATAATAGCTGATAATCTGACATCTGACAACTGACAACTGATATCTGACAACTAAGTGCTGACAACTGATATCTGACAACTAAGTAGCTGAAAACTAATATCTGACATCTGAAATAGGATACTGGAGATATAGCCACTAACACAATGGTGTCACTAACAACTGGTAACTGGTACAGATCTCTACCAACTCCTATAAACTCTGAACACATCATATGATTACCTACAAATAATCTCACCAATAACTGATAAAGTGATGACTGCTATCTGATAATTCTGAAGTACACGATCACTGATATCGACTAGGTCACTATCACAATAACTCAATCTCTATTAACTGAAGTAGTCAACAACTAAACATGAAGCACATGGTATATCCTCGAGATCAACAAGTCCACGGATACCGAAATCATAACGAAATAAGGGAATCATCCTCAAACAACATATGGTCTAGAATATCTACTTCTGATACTCAACATCAACAAAATATCATCTAAATAAATCTCAAATACTCACAACTATAAATCCAACTACGTCAATCTCATCTTAATGTAGATCATGCTTTACTATAAAGAATGTAAATTCCAGATCAACTATAACTCAAGATCAATCTAAATCACGGTCCAACTTTCCTCACAACTAAGACCGAATCCATAATAATAAATAACTAAATAAGAACTAGTAAGAATACTAATATCTTGATGACAAAACATCAAGTCCCAAAATGTCTAATGTCAAATCACATCAGATCCATTATCTGTGGTATCTCTAAACCATCTCATATCGATATAGAAACGTCATATTTGCTTGTCCACAATATCCAAAAGTGTTATGGTCGGAAATAATCATCAAATACATGAATGTCAAATCTTTCAAACATAAACTATATCAATCTCAAGATCAAGCCGAGTCAAGTAACTGTCTAAGGTGTATCAAAACTAGGCCTAAGACAAAAGCATCAAATTACCAACACATGAAATGATACTGATACAAGCTCCTATCAACTATGTAATTAATGTGAACAATTATTGATGTCTCATGAAGTGATACAAGTAATCAAACTGGTAAAATATAACAGAAAGCCACACGAAATGATAAGAGTATCATGTAAACTCATACCATCAATGATAAATAAGGAAATACACAAGAACAAACACTCACATGACGCGGTTTCGGAACTGAATAACCGTCTGGTCTTCACTGTACGAACCGGTACTGATCTACGGATCATCCCATGGATCTATCTCCGAATCGCCTATGTATCGGGTCCACAACGAGCACGAATCCGAATCGGGTCCGGATCTCCTGCAACGGTCCGGATCTCACCAAACGAATCTGAAACACTGCAACACGCAACCAAACACATGAACTCACACAAACATACCCTCGTACATGTATACATTCCACAATATACACGCATAAACATACGTGTACACCCACATATATACGTATACAAGTATACACATACATACACCTCTATACATACATATATATACATATGTACAGACTAACGATCATGCATTCATACACGTATATACGCTTATATACATACATACATGCATGCATATAATTTATAGACACACCCATATGTCTTATTTATACACATAATTAAGTATACATCACAATATTTACAGGAAGGGGAAGAGAGGACTCACGGCTGGGCAAGCAAGAAGGAGGAGCAAGGAAGATGGTCGACGGCGGCGGAGCTCGGCGGATCTCGCGGACAACTCCGGTGGCTTAACGGAGGTCACGGAGGTGTCGTGCTCCACTTCGGCAGTACCGCGGGAAGGTGAGCGAGGAGGAGGAAGCTCCAGACTTGGATGGCTGTGGATGGGCTGCCTCATGAAGCTGGTCTGCAAGGGAGGACAGCCTGGGCAGTGCAACAAGGGGAAACGGTGCTGGGAGGAGATGGGCATGGCAGGCCTGGTAGCGTGACGGGGAGGAGTAGGCCACGACAATGGGCTGCGCACGCATGGGGGAAAGAGGGCACGGCTTGGTCTGCAGGGGGCTGCGGGCTACTGGAGAGCACTGGGCGCTGTGCTGGCTGTGGAGCACAGCTAGGGAAGGGGAGGAGCAGCCAGGGGAAAGGGGGCGGCCTAGGCTACGCGCGCACTGGGAGGAACAACAGCCAGGCAAGGGCTGGGAGGGGCTGCCGGGGGGTGCCACAGGGGGCTGCTACGGGTTGCCATCTACTAGATGGTAGAGAAGTGCACCAGGCCTGCGTATGGCATGTGCTCGACAGGGCGCTGGTGGCGCACTAGGGAGGAACAGGTGGGCACTGACGTGCGCCGGGGCTCTGGGGTGAAGGCTGGGGTGTGCTCGTTGGTGGAGGTGGCTGGAGATGTTGTGGGGGATTAGAGTTAATCTTAGGGTTAGGTTTAGGATTAGAAAAGAGATTATATAGGTAAGTTATTGGGTGATGGGTATTGGGTTTGTCGAGTTGAAGTTGATACTATTGGGTATGAGATATAGGGTAATAGGCTAACGGGTAGGGATATGAGTATAAGATTTAGGAATAGGAATTGGGATATATGAGAATGCAATGAATACACTACAGTATTAATAATAATACAAAATTAAAAACAATAATAATTAACCATAATAGTAATAATAATTTCAATAACATTACACAATCTTAATAATAAATAATAACAACAATAACAATTTTTATAATAATAACAATAACACTAATAATAATAATTAAAATAATAGAAACACTAATAACAATAACAATAAATAATAATACTAATGGAATAATAATAATACTAATAACTACCAATAATAATATCAATTAATAATAAAAATAATCATCGAAGTAATAGTAATAAGTAATTAAAAATATTGATAAGAAATATTGGTAATTATATATATAAAGCCAAATTATCATTTACCATGTTAAAATAATTTGTATATTTAATATATTAATAATCAAAAGAAGGAGTAATAAATTAAGTTAATAAAATAATTAGTAAATAAAATAAATACTTTAGAAAAATACGGTATTTCTAATCAGGGATCTTACGTTCTTCCCACCTTATAAAAATTTTGTCCCTGGAATTCAATAGGGCAGGGAATGGTAAAAAGAATTCAAAATCAGAGGAGTATGGTGAAGCGGAGACGCGACGAGAGTCAGTGATGAATATACGCAAGGAAAATACCTCATGTATACGCGCTAAGCCTTAAGTAACCCGAAACAAGCTATAAATCTAAACCATAATGAATCATGATTACTGCAATATCACATATAAGCATCCACGCATGATATCATATAAAATGAGAACTGGAATAACAACTGAATCTGATATATCGAGAATCAGAAAATAACAGGAAGGTAAGAAAGATAAGAATACCGGAATCAAATAGAGAGAAACTCTAGCTCCTCGCGAAGCGTACGGTCTCATCAAACACCTGAACAATAGAAATAAAGCGTCTAATATCTGGACGTATAAATCTAGGGTCGTCAAAAGCGACCTGGTGAGTGTGTGTGTAAAGAGGAGTACTCGTGCATATAAACATGTGCACAAAATAATAACAAGATAATCTGCAGACTGAAGATAATTAAATAACATGATACACAGAAAACTGAAGGATAACTGCATAACAACATGTATGAAGATAAAAAGGCAACTATTACAACTGTAAACAAACAATTGATGTCAAGACGTGTAACCTAGCATATGTCACTAGTCTGATTGGTTATTATTAACCTAACTAATATAGTACTTAGCTCTGTCCCATACTACAACCGTTTTTCTACATAACAAATAAAGTTATCGTTGTTGTAACTGCCTGCCAATGTAGTGCATGTGTTTTGAAAGGGTACCGTGCATGCCCGGTACCACGGTCTAACACCCCTGGAGCTGAACTAGGACAAGCCGCAAGGCTCTAATATCTGAAGACACAGCCCTACACGAAAAGACAACTAGTGTGGCGCAGTAATCCGGGTATAGCCCTGACAACTGATAACTGAATAACTAGGTAGCCAGTACTACCTTGATTCCCTATGGTTGGAACTCACAACTCGATACCATAATAAGTCCTTCTAAAATACAAGACATGCATCATCAGGTAATTACCCTTGTTCCTCGGCTTATGATGTCTTTTATTAATAAGCAATCAATGTGAGTTATTATTAAAGAGTAATTGATATTTTCAACAATTAGTGATGTCAATAATAGCTGATAATCTGACATCTGATAACTAATATCTGACAACTGAGTAGCTGATAACTAATATCTGACATCTGAAATAGGATACTGGAGATATAGCCACTAACACAATGGTGTCACTAACAACTGGTAACTGGTACAGATCTCTGCCAACTCCTATAAACTCTGAACACATCATATGATCACCTACAAATAATCTCACCAATAACTGATAAAGTGATGACTGCTATCTGAAACTCTGAAGTACAAGATTACTGATATCGAGTAGGTCACTATCACAATAACTCAATCTCTATTAACTGAAATAATGAACAACTAAACATGAAGCACATGGTATATCATCGAGATCAATAAGTCCACGAATATCAAAATCATAACGAAGTAAGGGAATCATCCTCAAACAACATATGGTCTAGAATATCTACTTCTGATACTCAACATCAACAAAATATCATCTAAATAAATCCCAAATACTCACAACTATAAATCTAGCTACGTCAATCTTATCTTATTGTAGATCATGCTTTACTATAAAGAATGTAAATCCGTGATCAACTATAACTCAAGATCAATCCAAATCATGGTCCAACTTTCCTCACAACTAAGACCGAATCCAGAATAATAAATAACTAAATAAGAACTAGTAAGAATACAAATATCTTGATGACAAAACAAGTCCCGAAATGTCTAATGTCAAATCACATCAGATCCATTATCTGTTGTATCTCTAAACCATCTCATATCGATATAGAAACGTCATATCTGCTTGTCCACAATATCCAAAAGTGTTACGGTCGGAAATAACCATCAAATACATGAATGTCAAATCTTCCAAACATAAACTATATCAATCTCAAGATCAAGCTGAGTCAAGTAACCGTCTAAGGTGTATCAAAACTAGGCCTAAGCCAAAAGCGTCAAATTACCAACACATGAAATGACACTGATACAAGCTCCTATCAACTACGTAATTAATGTGAACAATCATTGATGTCTCATGAAGTGAGACAAGTAATCAAACTGGTAAAATATAACAGAAAGCCACATGAAATGATAAGAGTAACATGTAAACGCATACCGCAATGATAAATAAGGAAATACACAAGAACAAATACTCACATGAAATGACACGGTTTCGGAACCGAATCACCATTTGGTCTTCACTCACGAACCGGTGCTGATCTACGGATCATCCTATGGATTAGTCTTCGAATCGCCTATGTATCGGGTCCACAACGAGCACGAATCCGAATCGGGACAGGATCTCCTGCAACGGTCCGGATCTCACCAAACGAACTTGAAACAATGTAACACGCAACCAAACACACGAACTCACACAAATATACCCTCGTACAGGTATGCACTCCACAATATACAGTATAAATATACGTGTACACCCACATATATACGTATACAAGTATACACATACATACACCTCTATACATACATATATATACATATGTACAGACTAACGATCATGCATTCATACACGTATATACGCTTATATACATACATACATGCATGCATATAATTTATAGAACACATCCATATGTCTTATTTATACACATAATTAAGTATACATCACCCAATATTTACAGGAAGGGAAGAGAGGACTCACGAGTGGGCAAGCAAGGAGGAGGAGCAAGGAAGATGGTCGACGGCGGCAGAGCTCGGCGGATCTCGCGGACAACTCCGGTGGCTTAACGGAGGTCACGGAGGTGTCGTGCTCCACTCCGGCGGTACCGCGGGAAGGTGAGCGAGGAGGAGGAAGCTCCAGACTTGGATGTGTAAATCACCTAGAGGGGGGTGAATAGGTGATGAGCTAATCTAAAGGTCAATAATGCGGAATTAAAAAACTTCTTAAACTAAACACCACGTATAACACAAGAGTGTAGTCGGATTCCCCGTGAAGGGCTCTGGACTAACTCCTCAAGATTCCTCTAAATAAGAGTTGAGGTGCCGCGTTGGCTCTGTTGGTTGAATACAAGTGTTAGCAAACAAACCTCAAGCATATAACAATTAAGCACACAATATATCAAGCATATAAAGATAAAGACAATATTAGCATGCAAGATATAAAGACAAGTAAGAGATAGAGAGAGCAATCACAAACACGGGAGATTTGTTTTGAGGTTCGAACACACTTGCTCTACGTCCCCGCCTTCAACACTATGAAGGATTTTCACTAAAATCGATCCTACCGGATCACTTGGTGCCGCAATACCTACAAGCTCTTTGGACTCTCTAGTCCCTTCACTCGTTCTCGCAAGAACACACCGCAAGGCCACTAGCTTGCTGAGGCCGCATCTCAAATACTGAGTTCACACTAGAACCCGAAACAACGCGAGCACACACGTCCGCCTCCTCGAAGTACAAGATAAGTCTTTGGTGATCACAATACTTTGATCACCTAAAAACAATCTCACAATAACACTCCTATAGGATGAATATATCAATAGATAGCTCAAGTGTTTGTGAGAAGAACAAGGATGGAATGTGTGGTGAAAAAACTCAAAGAAATCACTTTGAAAACTCTTGATAAACTCTCCTTTTAATTGAAAATATTTGCTCTCAAATAAGTGGAGAAAAACACCTAATAGGTTTGGAAAAACTGGCTCAAAACCTCTCCAAAAATCTTGTTTAAAACAGTCCCAAAAGCCCTCTTTTTATAGGGCAAGAAAAACTAGCCGTTGGGGTAATTTTTCAGCTCTGGCGGCTGACGGTCGACCGCCAACGGTCAGAATTCTGACCGTTGGAGCCTAGGTTGACCGGCCCGGTCGACCGCTGCCTAGAACAGAGAGCACAGCTCTCTGCTGGTCGATCGGGGCTTTCCAGAGAGCAGAAGCTCTCTGGCGGTCGACCGGGTCGGTCGACCGGCCCTCCAGCAGACTTGGCTTGCACATTCTGTGCACGTCGGTTGACTGTCCCGGTCGACCGACTCCTAGCTCAGTCGACCGGTCCAGTCGACCGGCAGAAGCCAGGTCAGGTCAGTTTTAGGGATTAAAAAGTTATCTTCTTAGCTTAAATAAAATCCCATAAAATCACAAAAAATCTACAAAAATAGTTTCAATATTATACTTTGATAATCAAATATGTTTGAGTAAAATCAAGACATGTTACAAACATTTTTAACTATTTTTGTAACTTAGAAATTTTGGCTAAAAACAAAAACTATATTTTTCCAAAATTGGTTTTTCCAAAACTTCTCCAAATACAAAAATAAGATATTTTAAACACTTTGAAAGCATAGAGTGTATGGATATGATCCACTGCACATACATGATGAAATATCTATATTTTTGATATTAAGCACTAAAACTGTTTTGGTTAAAAAACACATGTATACTTTGAATACCAAAAATCAAACCGGTATTTTTTCAAAATGAAAACTCTTTTGTATTTTTTCAAAATAAAAACTCTTTTATGAAAACTCATCTAAATCAAGAGTGTGTGTGTGTGAGATATACTTGAGCAATCCACCAACTATTCTATCCTTTACATTTTAACTAAAACAAAATCTTATAAAAACAAACCTAGACACAAGTCTTGATCTTGAAGTCTTCACTTGAAGTCTTCACTTTCTTCTTGACTTGGTCCAAACTTGATCTAAAGAGCTAGACTCCTCTTGAATACTTGATGTGGTCTTGATGTACAAGCTCTTGAATCAACCCGTGCTAACTCCAAAACTTGACTTTAAATCTTTTGTTGAAGCTACACACCTACTAAGATCTTGATCACAAATCTGAGACTAAATAAACACAAGATCATTAGTACTATAACTACATGAGTTGATCATCATCAAAACTAGAGTGATGGGCCTTTGGGCCAACAATCTCCCCCTTTTTAATGATGACAAAACTCATGGAGTTATATATGCATGGATTAAAGTAAAGCTTCAAATAAGCTCCCCCTTAACTCATGCATAACAATAAATAAATAAATATGCAATGAAAACTCATAAACATGTATGCAAATATACGGAGATAAACATGCCAATCAAGCATAAAACTCATCAAATTCTTTTTCTCCTATTTTCTAAACAAAGTAATATGCATAACAAAAATTCTTCTCCCCCTTTATGTATAAAGTAAGGAAAACATGCATATATACTAAAATACTTCTCTCCCTTTTTGTCAATCATCAACAAAGGGGTTAAAGTAAACACAAAACAATGTTCTC
This sequence comes from Agave tequilana, assembly GCA_038442645.1. Classification (NCBI taxonomy): domain Eukaryota; kingdom Viridiplantae; phylum Streptophyta; class Magnoliopsida; order Asparagales; family Asparagaceae; genus Agave; species Agave tequilana. Next base: position 42,117 of record JAVJIF010023565.1, read on the forward strand.
TCCCACAAAGAGGTGAACTCAAATCAATCAATAAAGAGATATATGCGATATACATTCATGAAGAGGAAGACGCTAAGTTAACTTCCCTACATACATGCATTACATGAAGAAGGGATGACAAACCCTAATTCACATAACACATAATATGCAATGCATAAGAAGAGATGTGAAGCTCCCCCTATACACGTATACCGCATAAAGAAGAGTTGTCAAGCTCCTCAATATAAGATACACTCAACATGAATCTATATGTAGAAGAGATGTTAAGCTCCCCTTGCATATATGCAATATAAATTAAAACATTTTTTCTAATATTTCTTATTAAAACAAAATTTGAATTTTTTTAATAAAACAAATTTTGAGATATCTTAGTAAATCAAATTTTAAGATACCAAATGTCAATAAACATTACAAATTTTGAATTTTAATTGTAATTGAAATTTTGATACCAATGAAAGAAAGTATTTTATATTTTGATACCAATATAAATTTTCATGGATACCAATTGAAATAAATAGTTCAATAGATACCAATTGAAACATATTGTACATTTTAATATCAAAAAAAATACTAATTGTAAAAAAATAATACCAATTGAAGATAATGCATAAGCTTTAAAAAAATTTCAATTGAGAAATCAATTGAAAATGAATATTTGAATGAATCTTAGCATAAACATACTTTGTGCTTTAAACATGTAAATATCTTGAGAATCAAGCACCAATAAATCATATATATGTATGAAAAGAGGATACCAATAGAAATTGATATTATTTGAATTGAAGCATACATATATAGAAAACAAAATATGAGTATATACAAAATGAATATCAATTGAGATACCAATTAAAAATAACATTGTAAATCAAGTATATAACTCATAACTACCACCCTTTATATGCTCAAGATAAAAGATTTTCAATAGGGCTTACAAGGCATACTCGCCCATCCGTCCACTCATTACGGTGTTGGTAGGGGTTTTCAAAAATAGGGTTTGAAAATATTTTTATAGTGAAAAACACTACCAAATTGAAGAATAATAACTAGTTAAAATAATTTTTGAAAAACTAGTTAAAGATCTTTCAAACATGAAATCAAATCATTTGTATTTCATGAAACATGCTAAATACATAAAGCTTGACACTCAAAATCTATATAGCTCATAAAGACTCATGAAAACATAGTCATGAGAAAATAAATTAAATGTGAGTGTACAAACAACATGTGAATAGCATATTCATGAAAATTAGTTAATAAAGCTCAAAACAAACATGAATATCATTTTACCAAACAATTCATGAAAATTCATTTTTCATATAAAGATGAAAATTATAAAAATTCATTTTTCATCTTAAACACAAACTTCTAGGTATATGTATGTTTTTATTCAAAACTAACAATATTCATACCTATTCCAAACATAAAAAGAGTCCATAATATAAATAGCATGAAGGCAAATGACTCAAGGGGTATACATGTATATTTATTAGTTTTGACTAAAAATACCATATACATGAAGTAAAACATGAAAATAGGCAAAACAAGTGTAAATGAGAGAATCATCAAAACTAGGCTATACATGTGCATATAGTGAGTACAAATGAACAATGAAGTGCAAGCATATATGAATCAATTTGTTGCTCACTACTTATACACGTATAAACACAAGTTTTAATGGAATCTACATCTAACCATGTATTTACCACATGAAGCACAATCATAAAAACAAACATGCTAAAAATCATCAATTATAAAAGCATGTAAACTAAATTAGGAGTTTAGAGATAGTTACCAAAATAAAGAACTATGCTCTAATTCTCTAAAACATGGTGGTTGTCCCACCAAATCTCCTTGATAGCGGTGCATCAAATGTGTTGTTGGCCCAGAGGCCTTTCACTCTAGTTTTGATGATGATTAACTCATGTAGTTATGTGTACTAATAATCTTGTGATTTTAGTTTCAGATCATTAATCAAGTTATTAGTAGGTGATTAGCTTCAACAAGATGATTTGGAAGCTTTCACATGTTGATTCAAGAGCCCGAGCGTCAAAGATCATATATAGCACTTGCTCGGTGGATCAAAGAGTTTTGGATCGAGTCGGCTTGGAGATTGCGCTCTACAAGAAGACTTCGGTACCATAGTTTAGTTTTGTGTTTAGATCCAAATTGTAAAGATTAGAATAGTATGATATGCTCAAGTTCACAACACACACGTTTCATGTTTTGAATATTGGTTTTCGGTTTTTTCGGTTTTAGGTTTAACCGATCTTGGTTTTCATGAATAGATAGATCAAAACAAGTTTACATGGTTTAATGTATATATGATTTGTTCTATATACATGCATGCTTCAACTACTTAGACAAACTTACTTTGATATACCTATTCATGTGTTTTAGGTTTTGTGTTTTAACAAAACTTATTTTTAGAATTAATGTCAAAAACATGGATATATATATATGTTTCATGTATATAGGATTATATCCATATACATCATGCCTAAATGTTGTTTAATATCATGTTTTTGTATTTGGATAAGTTTTGGACAAAATGTATTTTCTATTCAAAAATCCAAGTTTTAGAAAATACAGTTTTTGGTTTTTTTTTAGAAAATATTGTAAGATACAAAAATAGTTTTAATTGCTTGATATTTGAGTCAAAACTTTTATCACATGTTTATATATCAATGCAAAATGATAAAACTATTTTGGTGATTTTTAGGAGTGTTAAAAGATTTTTTAAAATATTTTTAAACTGTTTTTCTGATCCAGTTTTCTGTTCCAGGCTTCAATCAGTCGACTAGTCTTCTGACCAAGTCAACTTGGCATGAAGTCGGTCGACGGGTCGGTCGACCGACGTGCACAGATCTGTGCACGTTTGGCAGACACGGGGACGGTCGACCGTCAGGGTCGACCGGGTCTGAGAGCAGAGCTCTCTGTTTATTTGGGTCGACCGGGGCGGTCGACCGGTAGCTGACAACGGGCAGAATTTGACTGTTGGACGGTCGACCGGCTGTTCATTTTTGGCATTTTCTGCTGCCAACGGCTATATTTTTCTGGGGTCTATAAATACCCCATTCATAGCCTGTTTTCTCTAAGATTTTTTGTGCGAATTTTTCCTTACTCTCTGGTGTTTTCACAGCAATCAAAAGAAGTTTTTGGATTCAAATTGAACAATCTATTTGGTGTTTTTGCTAGGGTTTGAAAAATCAAAGAAAAGGTTTTTTGGGAAAAAGAGTTTTGATTCATCTTCTATATCTTGGTTTCAGTTTTTCCCAAGGATTTTCTTTGTGATTTTGATTTCCATTCCATTGGTTTTCTCCACACTTGAGCAACATCTATTTTCTTATTCTATAGGATCTTTGTGTAGGAGAAAGAAATTGTTTGTGGTTGTTGTTTAGACCACCAAGTTAAAAACCCAATCTTTGCTTTGTGCCTTGCCCTCATTGTGTTGAGGAAGTTGTGCATTTGGGTTGTATCCCTCAAGTTGTGAGGTGATCCTTGTGTTTGCTTTATGCTAATCCCTCAAGTTGTGAGGTGATTGTTTTGTTGGATTGGAGCTTGCCTCAAGGAGGAGGTTGTGGTTGTAAAGAGAGGAGTTGGGTACTCTTGTGAGAGTTCTTTGTGGACTAGCTAGTGCATTAGAAATCCTTCGTGTGTCGAAGGCGGGGATGTAGAGCTGGGTGCTCGAACCTCGAAACATATCTTGTTGTTTGCGCTTGATCCATTGACTCTCTCTCTATCTCTCTCTTTACTTTGTGCCTTGCAACTATTCATATTGTGCATTCATTATTGCTTGGCTTGGTTGTGTGTGCATCACTTGTTGATTGCACTTGAGTGTATTGCATTAAGTTTTTAAATTCCGCATTGAGTTCATTAGATTAGCATAATCACCTATTCACCCCCCTCTAGGTGATTTTTCATGTGTGTCTGTCAAGTCCATGTGCATCCACCATCAAGGCACCAATCCTCTCATGTTTTGTGAGAGCCCTCACCTACATCAAATACAAAAGGTGAGGATTTTGGTACCCATTTTCTTTTGGGTCCATGAGGGCGCAAAATTAATATGATGTATCTTATCAAAATAAAACTTTGCTAAATGGCATTTGCGGCCGTAATGTGTACACTTGTACACTCTAGGATGCATATGTGTATGAGTGTGATCGTGACATGCAAAGTTGGCATATGCATGATGAGGGTGTTGTGCATGAACATGGGGAACTTGTTTCTTTTGAAACAAAGATTCCAATCTCTTATGATTAAATGCACATTTGCTCAAGGTTGAGCTCAAACAATCAATTTTATTTTTTAAAAATTTAACTTCATTTTCATCAATGGTTGTGGCATGAAGAGCATGATCAATAGTCGTTTTCTTTTTAGAAACATTTACTTTTTCTTTTTCAACAATTTTTCTTTTTAAAGAGTTATTTTCATTTAAAGCAACTTCTTTTTGATTTTCCACCAAAAACAATTTTATTTTTCAAAGCATTATTTCCTTCACACAAATCATTCAATTTAGAAAGTAAGGAAACATTTTCATTTTTCAAAATTTCATTTTCTTTTCAATGCATGCAACTTATTTTTAAAAGAATCATTCTTTTAACATGCAATCAAAATTCTTTTTCATTTTCTTATTATCTTTCTAAAGCATGTCATATTTTTCAAGAAGTTGTTGACAAAAAGATGTAAGCTCATCATAAGACATATCAACATCTTCATCTACCTCGGATTCGGTAGTTACCTCAAAGGGGTTATCCCCTTGGACCATATAGCACACGTTGGAGGTGTCACTTCCAACATCCGAATCGCTCCCCGCATAATATTGTTATTTTTCGCCGAGAGAGATCAAGGAGTTCCATACTACAAAAGCCGAGTCAATGTTAGAAACCCTAGATAAATATTCATCATTTAGGGTTAACTTTAAAGCATGTAGGGCTTTTGCATTAGCCTCAATATTTTGCCATTTAAGCAATAAGAATCTTTAATGGTGGCAAAATAAACATGAATGCCTAGGGCTTTGAGGTATAAAGACATCTTAACCTTCCAAGTTTGGATGTTAAGAATGTCAAAGGTGGGAGGCGACATGAAATCATGGTGTGTGTACAAATATTGTGATTAGCTATAAAATGAGAATCTTAACTCTAGGTTGTAAGACCCAAATCAAGAGCACTTGGCTCTGATACCAATTGTAAATCACCTAGAGGGGGGTGAATAGGTGATGAGCTAATCTAAAGGTCAATAATGCGGAATTAAAAAACTTCTTAAGCTAAACACCACGTATAACACAAGAGTGTAGCCGGATTCCCCGTGAAGGGCTCTAGACTAACTCCTCAAGATTCCTCTAAATAAGAGTTGAGGTGCCGCGTTGGCTCTCTTGTTGAATACAAGTGTTAGCAAACAAACCCAAGCATATAACAATTAAGCACACAATATATTAAGTATATAAAGATAAAGATAATATTAGCATGCAAGATATAAAGACAAGTAAGAGATAGAGAGAGCAATCACAAACACGGGAGATTTATTTCGAGGTTCGAGCACACTTGCTCTACGTCCCCGCCTTCAACACTATGAAGGATTTCCACTAAAATCGATCCCACCGGATCACTTGGTGCCGCAACACCTACAAGCTCTTTGGACTCTCTAGTCCCTTCACTCGTTCCCGCAAGAACACACCGCAAGGCCACTAGCTTGCCGAGGCCGCACCTCAAACACCGAGTTCACACTAGAACCCGAAATAACGCGAACACACACGTCCGCCTCCTCGAAGTACAAGATGAAGTCTTTGGTGATCATAACACTTTGATCACCTAAAAACAATCTCACAATAACACTCCTATAGGATGAATATATCAATGGATTGCTCAAGTGTTTGTGAGAAAAACAAGGATGGAATGTGTGGTGAAAAAACTCAAAGAAATCACTTTGAAAACTCTTGATAAACTCTCCTTTTAATTGGAAATATTTGCTCTCAAATAAGTGGTGAAAAACACCTAATAGGTTTGAAAAAACTGGCTCAAAACCTCTCCAAAAATCTTGTTGAAAACAGTCCCAAAAGCCCTCTTTTTATAGGGCTAGAAAAACTAGCCGTTGGGGCAATTTTTCAGCCCTGGCGGCTGACGGTCGATCGCCAACGGTCAGAATTCTGACCGTTGGAGCCTCGGTCGACCGGCCCGGTCGATCGCTGCCTGGAACAGAGAGCAGAGCTTTCTGCGGTCGACCGGCCCGGTCGACCGGAGCTTTCCAGAGAGCAGAAGCTCTCTGGCGGTCGACTGGGGAGGTTGACTGGCCCTCCAGCAGCTTGGCGTGCACATTCTGTGCACGTCGGTCGACCGTCCCGATCGACCGACTCCTAGCTCGGTCGACCGGCAGAAGCCAGGTCAGGTCAGTTTTAGGGATTAAAAAGTTATCTTTTTAGCTTAAATAAAATCCCATAAAACCACGAAAAATCTACAAAAATAGTTCAATATTATACTTTGATAATCAAACATTTTGAGTAAAATCAAGACATGTTACAAACATTTTGAACTATTTTTGTAACTTAGAAATTTTGGCTAAAAACAAAAACTGTATTTTTCCAAAATTGTTTTTCCAAAACTTCTCCAAATACAAAAACAAGATATTTTAAACACTTTGAAAGCATAGAGTGTATGGATATGATCCACTACACATACATGATGAAATATCTATATTTTGACATTAAGCACTAAAACTGTTTTGGTTAAAGCACATGTATACTTTGAATACCAAAAACCAAATCGGTATTTTTTTCAAAATGAAAACTCTTTTGTATTTTTCCAAAATAAAAACTCTTTTATGAAAACTCATCTAAATCAAGAGAGTGTGTGTGTGAGATATACTGAGCAATCCACCAACTATTCTATCCTTTACATTTTAACTAAAATAAAATCTTATAAAAACAAACCTAGACACAAGTCTTGATCATGAAGTCTTCACCTCCTTCTGACTTGGTCCAAACTTGATCCAAAGAGCTAGACTCCTCTTGAGTACTTGATGTGGTCTTGATGCACAAGCTCTTGAATCAACCCGTGCTAGCTCCAAAACTTGACTTTAAATCTTTTGTTGAAGCTACACACCTACTAAGATCTTGATCACAAATCTGAGACTAAATAAACATAAGATCATTAGTACTATAACTACATGAGTTGATCATCATCAAAACTAGAGTGATGGGCCTTTGGGCCAATAGGATGGCTGTGGATGGGCTACCTCATGAAGCTGGTCTGCAAGGGGGGACAGCCTGGGCAGTGCAACAAGGGGAAACGGTGCTAGGAGGAGATGGGCATGGCAGGCCTGGTAGCGTTACGGGGAGGAGTAGGCCACGATAATGGGCTGCACACGCACGGGGGAAAGAGGGCACGGCTGGTCTGCAGGGGCTGCGGGCTACCAGAGAGCGCTGGGCGCTGCGCTGGCTGTGGAGCGTAGCTAGGGAAGGGGAGGAGCAGCCAGGGAAAAGGGGGCAGCCTAGGCTGCGCGTGCACGGGGTGGACAACAACTAGGCAAGGGCTGGGAGGGGCTGCCGGGGGGTGCTACAGGGGGCTGCTTCGGGTTGCCATCTGCTAGATGGTAGAGAAGTGCGCCAGGCCTGCATATGGCCTGTGCTCGACAGTGCGCGGTGGCGCGCCGGGGAGGAACAGGTGGGCGCTGATGTGCGCCGGGGCTCTGGGGCGAAGGTTGGGGTGCGCTCGCTGGTGGAGGCGGCTTGAGATGTGTGGGGGATCAGAGTTAATCTTAGGGTTAGGTTTAGGATTAGAAAATAGATTATATAGGTAAATTATGGGTGATGGGTATTGGGTTATTGGGTTCGGGTTGAAGTTGTACTATGGGTTTGAGATATAGGGTATGGGTTAACGGGTAGGGATATGAGTATAGGATTTAGGAATAGGAATTGGGATATATGGGAATGCAATGAATACACTACAATATTAATAATAATACTAATATTAAAAATAATAATAATTAACCATATTAGTTATAATAATTTCAATAACATGACACAATCTTAATAATAAAATAATAACAACAATAACAATTTTTATAATAATAACAATAATACTAATAATAATAAATAAAATAATTGCAACACTAATAATAATAACAATAAATAATAATAATGGAATAATAATAATGGTAATAAACTACCACTAATAATATCAATTAATAATAAATAATCATCGAAGTAATAGTAATAAGTAATTAAAAATATTGATAAGAAATATTACCATTTACCATCTTAAAATAATTTGTATATTTAATATATATTAATAATCACAAGAAGGAGTAATAAATTAAGTTAATGAAATAATTAGTAAATAAAAATAAATACTTTAGAAAAATGAAAATGCAGTATTTCTAACCAGGGATCTTAAATGAATTTTCTTTATGAATATGAGGCACTCCAAATACTAACAATCTCGACCTTGACTCAAGTTCATTGAGTCCCCCGTAGAAATTTGCCTCTGCTTCATTTGCCTTCCTTTTGCCCCCATTTTGTGACTTCACATGGCTCACTCCCAAGAGCCCGTTCGCCACTTTACCTTTGGAGAACTTTTATGAAGTTCAGAGATGTTCTGGACTTCTCGTTGGAACTTGCTTTTGATGATACATTTGTGAAGTCAGTTCAATGGAGCTCTTTTGCACAAACCTATTCAAGAGTTCTACATGATCAAGACTTCGCAAAGAGAGTTGCTATTGATGTGTATTGTAATGGTTAATAGTATGTTAAAAGCCTTGAAACACACATGCACATCATTAGTCTATTAGTAGACTTGATCCTTCCTATTAGTAGACTCGATCACCTATTAGTAGACTTGACCCTTCCTATTAGTAGACTTGACCGTTTCTATTAGCAGACTTGACCCTTCCTATTAGCAGACCAATAGGGTTGTTAGTCGACTTATGAAAATGACTAGTCGACTAATACATGTTGTAGTCGACTTATAATTCCTGCTGGTCGACTAATTATAGTTTTCAGAAACTTGCATATCTGTTTCAGTCTTATGTAGTCGACTTATACCCAAGATTAGTCGACTAACCCAGTCAAATTTGCCTATACTAGTCGACTAACTCCCAACCCTAGTCGACTTATAGCAGTTTGTAACTGTTGTGTAATTATTAAATTCTGGTGTTTTATCCAACGTTTCAAAAATTCAAATTTGTCCTGATAACTACCCTAACTGACTATAGATTTCACCTATAAATAGGAATGTTGTCCTAGGCTAAAAACACCAATTCAAATCAATAGTTTCTGCCCAAAAACTCGTTGAAAAAAATCTGATTTCAGAAAACTATTTTCCACTTTCAGTTCTTCATTCAAATTCCTACTCTATAGTGAAGATTTCTGAGAGTCCACCTATAATAGCCCTTGTCCGCAATCACATACAGATTCAAGGCTTATAGAAAAGTTTGTAATAAACTCAAAGAGGATCATTGTACAAGAGCGTCTTCGGGTTGAAGAGAGTTTGTACAAAGTGTTGTGGTCTTCTTGGTTGTAAGAAGAGTTGTACACATTTGGCAAAGGGGATTTATCAAGTGGTGTGCAAGGTGTTAATTTTGGGTGTACAAAGTCAAAGGATAAAGGAAAATCTCAAGCGGGTGGCTTGGGGACTGGATGTAGGTCACGAGGACCGAACCAGGATAAATCTCTCGTGTTTGCGTTTTGTTTTACTTTCTGAGATTTAATTTCTTTTTATTGCAAGTACTTTATTTCTGTAACGCTAATATTTTTGTTTGAGTGTTGACATATATTCTAGATCCTTCAATTGGGATCATCTCGGGACCAACAATTGGTATCAGAGCCCGACCGGCATACAAGCCCTGCATATCTAGTCAACAACATATAAGGATGGTAACGAAGTTTTCTTCGTCACAATTCAAAGAAGGACATTCTACACAACGTCCACTGCTATTTGACGGATCCAACTACAACTATTGAAAGTGTAGAATGAAGATCTACTTGCAATCAATCAACTATGAACTATGGAACATAGTAGAAGCAGCGTACACCAAACCAAGTATCAACTACATTGCTTGGAGTGATGATTAAAAGAAGAATGCGAACCTTGATGCCAAAGCAATGAATGCTTTATTCTGTGCCTTAACCAAAGAAGAATTCAATCGTGTGTCAACAGTCACTTCTGCAAATCAAATATGCCACACTCTACAGGTAATACATGAAGGCACAAATAAAGTTAAGGAATCTAAAATTTCTATCTTGTCCACAGGTTTGAACTTTTCAAAATGAAGGAGAATGAAACCATCTCAGAAATGGTTACAAGGTTCACCGACATAACAAAATTCCTTAGCATCCCTTGGAAAGGAATACACCCAAGGCGAAAAACTTCGCAAGATCCTTCGTGCACTCATACCAAATTGGGAGAAGAAGACAACTGCAATAGAAGTAGCGAATGATCTCTCAATAATGTTGTTAGAAAATTTATTGGTAATCTAATGCATATGAAGTGCAACTCGAAGACAGAAAGAAGGATGAACAACAATCTCTCTCAAAGAAAAAAGAACTTGCCTTCCATGCATCCTCAGACACGGACAATTCAAATAACGATGAAGAGGAGATGGCAATGCTTTCAAGAAAGTTCAGAAAGTTCTTGAAGCAAGGTAAGTTTAAATGTTTTAATTGTAATAAAACAGGCCATATGAAGAAGGATTGCCTTTGCTCAAAAACAAAGGTAAATTCAAGAGCAAAAAAGTTCAGAAAGAAGAAAGACTACCAAGCTTCATGGGAAAATAGTGATTCCTCTCCTCTGATGAAGAAGAAACCACTGAAAAGGGTCAAGACTTATACCCAAGATTAGTCGACTAACCCAGTAAAATTTTCCTATACTAGTCGACTAACCCCAACCCCTAATCGACTTATAGCAGTTTGTAACTGTTATATAGTTATTGAATCTGGTGTTTTATCCAACGTTTCAAAATTTAAGATTGTCCTGATAACTACCCTAACTGACTATAGATTTCACCTATAAATAGGAATGTTGTCCTAGGCTAAAAACACCAATTAAAATCAATAGTTTTCTGCCAAAAACTCTGTTGAAAAATCTGATTTCAGAAAACTGTTTTTCACTTTCAGTTCTTCATTCAAATTCCTACTCTATAGTGAAGATTTCTGAGACTCCACCTATAATAGCCCTGTCCACATCACATACAGATTCAAGGCTTATAGGAAAGTTTGTAATAACTCAAAGAGGAGCATTGTACAAGAGCATCTTCGGGTTGAAGAGAGTTTGTACAAAGTGTTGTGGTCTTTTTGGTTGTAAGAAGAGTTGTACACATTTGGCAAAGGGATTTTGATTGTTACACATATTTGCATATTATATCGCCTTCATATCATGCATTTTATATAAAATATGTGATTTTTACCCCTTTTTCTCTCTAATTTTGCAGGACCACCACTTAAAGAGAAAAAGCCTTTGAATCACTTTAATTAGTGATAATTAAAAGGGTTAAATCAAAAGAATCCAAGATTTGAATTCAAAATCAGTTGAGATCCGCGCGCCTAACAAAGATTCCAGAAGGCCACGTGGCTAACCAACTTGTAACAACCCTGTAACAAAAAGTTGTTAGCTAACAGACTCTCAACGGCCGCGCTTTGCCGCCCGGGCGCGACAATATCTGGGCCGTTGAGCCCCGGATTTTGTGGCAACGGCCAAGGATCTAGAGGCTTCTCATGGATTGCTATAAATAGGTGGCCAGGGTTCGTGCGCGAAAGAAGAGAAGAGAGAGAGAAAATTAGAGATTTGTTGTAATTTTTGTTCTAGGTTTTTAGTTCTCTTCTCCTTCCTCCTTGAGTTCTAGACAAATTGAGAGAGAGATTTCAGTTTGAGAGCTTGTAATCAAGAGAGTGACACTCTTGAATCAAGGATTAATCAATGGAGCTTTCATCTTCTCTTTGCAAGACTTGAGTATGCTTTCTTTTTATATGCTTTAATTTCTTGCATTTAATTCTAGTTCTAGTTTAATTGCTTAGATCTTTGCTTTCTATGGAGAATTGTAGCTTTGTTATTAGTTTAATGGAGGGCTAAGTTCTTGTTGCATGGCTAGCTAAGACTCACCTCGCTACTACTATCTCTTGGTTGATTGTCTACTTCAATTCTTGCATAATTCTATGTTTCTTGTGAACTCCAATGAAGTATGGTTGTATCCTTTGGTAATAGCTTGTTAGATCTCCATATGAATTATGTGCCTCTTATAAGAGCCTTTGATGAAACATAAGGATGGATCACCAAGGATGTGTCACTTGTGTAGCAAGATCAACTCATGTACTTCAAGCTAACTTTGTAGTTAAGCTATGAATGTTCAAAAGAGTTTTTGATTCTTCTAACCCTAGCACTAATTGAGTACTAATCCTAGAGTTCCTCAATGAACATCTATTAAGAGAGCCTATGATTCAAGATGAGGCTTCAAGTTAACAACAAAGGAACACTAGTCTTCAACAAGGGAAACAACACTTGAATATGCAAGTTATCTTTAAATTGCCTATGATTCAATATGAGGCAATCTTACAATCAACATAGAGTTAGTATGTTAGCAATGAGGTGTAGTTAGGCTAGCCATGCATCTTTCTATCAAAAGAGTTTACACACTTTCTTCTAGCATTCTTTTCTTTACATTACACTTCATTCTTTTCATTTCTTCTTCCACAATGAACCAATCCACCATTTCTTGTACATTTCTTGCAATTGTGTAATTAACAAAGAAGAGATCTCGTTTCTTTCTCTCACTCATATCGTAACGCTTCTACGCTAGCTCTCCTTGTGGTTCGACTGGTATAGCTATATGCTATAGCGAAAGATTGGACAAGGTATATCAATTACATATTTGAAGTGAACAAGATCAAAGGTGAACTCTAAACCTTATCTTTAATACCTAATTCTTGTGCAAGAACTTCACATACCTTGTTTTTACCAATCAATTTTTGGCGCCGTTGCCGGGGAGAGCAATGGTAGTTGTTTTAAAAGTGAGGAACTAAACGATACTTCTTCTCTGTTGCAGGTTACAGGTTGAAGATACAGCAATTCTTGCATAGCAGTGACATATAAGCGGACCTGGGCCTCTGCTCTAGAAAGCAGAGACCAGGATCCCTCTGACTTGCCGCGTTCTGCCGCGCGGGCGCGGCAAGAAAGAGTTGACTTCTAACCAGTTTTCTGCAGGGCTTTCTTCTCTGCAAAATACAGCTGCTGCTATATTTTAAATCTTATTTTCTTCACCTGATATCTGCTAATCAACAGTAAAAAATTTGTTGTAATTGTTAAAAATTGTTTAGACATTTGCATACTAGGCACGTGTCTTTCAATTACTTTACATTTACTGTTGAAGAGCGCGTGGGACAAGGTACGTAAGCATAGCATATAAACTAGGACTCACTCATTGTTTGATTTAATTCCGCTTTGAGTGAACCTTGTTTGTTTATATCGTACACTTGCACTAATTGACTCTAAAGGCAAATCCCATAACAAAGATAAGGTGGGGATTTTATCACCCCTTCCTTGCCCACAAACCATTTTCCCACGTACTCACAATCCTAAGCTTCTAAATAAAAAAATTGCTAGACGTTAGCCCTAGGGACATCCGGACTCATCTAGGAGATTTTCTACGGGGGAAAAGTGTTGGAAAGTGACTTTTGTAAAATCGGTGTCTAGGAAAGGGGTTGAGGGCCGAAAGCCCGAAGATTGTTGGTTACTTAATTAAGGAACGTCTTCGGACGGAAAACCTCCCAACAACCTTACCCTTCCCTGGCCGATTTGCTTATAGTCAAAGTCCACACCAAACCTCCTGTGGACGATCTATCGTTAGGAGTCGTCTAAGTCCAGGAAACCTAGAAAGCTTGGATTGATTTTTCTTTTTTCTTGATTGTTATTTTTCTTTTTTCGCTTGACTGAAAGGTGCACGTTGACTGTGATTGTGTATGCAACAGTGGTTTCGGGACCCAGATTCTGCTAGGCTTGTGAGAATTTCTACACTGCCACATACACCACCACTTGACACAATTCTAGTCATGACGAACAACGTGTCGTTGCAGGACAAGTTTTATCCTATTCGCACATCACTGCCATCTTGCATTCTCCTCCCAAACACAAACGGAAATAATTTTGAGTTGAAACCCCAGTTTTATAAACACTCTTCCACGATTCCATGGCCTTGAATCTGAGGATGCGTACTTCTTCATCCGAGAGTTTGAAGAAGTATGCCTTATGATGAGGATTTCCCAGCTTACTGAAGATGCTGTCAGACTTAGGTTCATACCTTTCGCATTGAAGGATATTGCTAAGAAGTGGCTTTATAATCTCCCAGTCAGCTCAATTTCTTCTTGGGATGATTTCGTTAAGGTCTTTCTTAAGAAGTTTTATCCTATTCATAAGACAGCTCTTATGCGCAAAAATATAATGCAATTCAAACAAGAACCCAATGAGCCGTTTTGGAAGTACTTTGAGCGCTTTAAGGACCTAGTAGCCCTGTGTCCCCATCATGGTATAGAGAAATGGCGCCAATGCCAGATTATCTATGATGGACTGGACTATCAGACTAAGACTCTCCTTGAAACTATGTGTCAAGGAGAATTTCTTAAAAAGGATGAAGACCAGGGTTGGGACCTTTTTGAGGCTCTAGCGGAGAAAACTATCCAGTGGGAATCCTGCTCTGAGAAACCCACACCAACAACTTCCAGAACTAGTTTACATTCTATAGGATCCTCGATAGCTGCAGAGGCTAAGATAACTCAGTTGATGAAGAGGATTGAATTGCTAGAATCCAGGGAAAATTCTGTTGTTAGTCAAGTCAACCCATCATCAGTAGCTAGCCCATCACCTATGGCTAGCCCTGCACCTATAATCCACCCGGGTTGTACTTACTGCCATGATTTGAATCATGTGTTGGAAGAGTGTCCAGTGTATTACTCTCAAAATTTTCAGGAGAATACGAATGCCATGTACACCAGACCTACCTACAATCCTTACTCCAAAACCTATAATCCGGGATGGCGAAACCATCCGAACTTCTCTTGGAGTCAGTCTGGCCCTGAGCAGCCGAGACAACAATTTCCACATCAACAATACCCTGCTCAGGCACATCCACCGACTTACCACCAAAACCCACCAAATTTCAATTCATATCAGAGTCCACCCAGATTCCAACCATATCAAAATTCTGTGCCATATCAAGCTAATTTTCAACCCCAGTATCAACAACAACAACAGCATCAACCACCCAATCCTTCAGATAAGAAAATTTCCGAGTTGGAGAAAATGATTGAAACCTTGTCTAAGACCCAAGCTGCAATGATGAACAATCAGCAGCAGGATATGAATAAATTACAAATCCAAATAGGACAGTTGGCTAATTCCCTAACTGAAAGGCAAAAAGGAATGCTGCCTAGCCAACCTGTGCCTAATCCCAAAGCTCATTTTCCTCTGCACGAAGTTGAAGACTTGGGACCAGCCAAAGCCAATGCCAAGCCATTCATATACTTAGGTCTGGGAAACATATAGACAATAAGGTTTCAAATCAGTCTCCAAAATCTGTGCCAATACCACCACCTTCTGTTCCAATCCAACCCATGCAAAATAGTTCTTCTTCGAGTTCACAACCATCCACATCCCAGTCTAAAGGAAAAGAGAAAGTTGATGAGCAAAAATATAAGCCTGTTGTACCCTTTCCAAACAGGCTCAATAATCATAAGAATAATGCTCACATGGAGAAGATAAGAGAGATATTTAACCAAGTACAAATCAATGTCCCTCTCTTAGATGCTATTCAACAGGTACCATCATACGCCAAGTTTTTGAAAGAGATGTGTACTAAGAAGAGAAAGGCAAATGTCCCTAAGAAAGTCTTCTTGGCTTCCAACCTGAGTGAACTGCTTAATGGTCCAATCCCTGTAAAGTACAAAGATCCAGGGAGCCCAACCATTTCTTGTGTCATAGGGCAGACCACTGTAAATAGGGCTTTGCTAGACTTGGGCGCAAGCATCAATCTTCTTCCATTTTCCGTGTACCAGCAGTTAGGGTTAGGCAATCTTCGTCCAACCCAGATGACCATACAGTTGGCTGACCGCTCTGTAAAGATTCCCAAGGGGGAGATTACAGATGTTTTGATACGGGTCGGGGAATTCATTTACCCCGTGGATTTTGTTGTTCTTGAGACACAACCCGTACACAATCACAGAGCGCAGACACCTGTCATTCTAGGACGTCCTTTCTTAGCCACCGCGAATGCGATCATCAA
Source organism: Agave tequilana (assembly GCA_038442645.1). Classification (NCBI taxonomy): domain Eukaryota; kingdom Viridiplantae; phylum Streptophyta; class Magnoliopsida; order Asparagales; family Asparagaceae; genus Agave; species Agave tequilana. The sequence goes on from JAVJIF010023565.1 coordinate 58,371, forward strand.
CTGCCGAAATGGATCAATGCGGCTGACGTTCGGAGATATGACGAAGGAGGTGAATGTCTTCCATCTGGGGAAGCAGCCAAGGGATGTGGAACATGAGTCTTTTGATGTAAACTTCATAGAGGGATTAACCAGCGAACACGTGGAGGAGATGGAATATGAATCTGAAGAGGAATTTGAGTTAGAATCTGATGACCTAACTCTTGATCAAATTGTTGAAAGGACTACTAATTCTACCCCTATTCTTCCCTTGCACCATGAGCAATCATCGATAGATCCAGTCCCTTCTACTGAGCTTAAGGTTCTTCCTGACCATCTCAAGTACAAGTACTTGGGTGAGAAAGAGTCCTTTCCTGTTATCATTGCATCCAATCTCACGGAACAACAAGAAGAGGACCTTCTGAAAGTGCTAAGGGAAAATAGAGAAGCCATTGGTTGGACTATGGCTGATATTAAGGGGATTAGTCCTACTATTGTCCAACATAGGATTCACTTAACGGAAGATGCCAAGCCTAAACGAGACCCACAGCGTCGACTTAACCCTATTATGCAAGAAGCTGTTAGAGCTGAGATACTGAAACTATTAGACAATGGGATTATTTATCCCATATCTGATAGTCAATGGGTAAGTCCTGTTCACGCTGTGCCTAAGAAAGCTGGCTTTACTGTTGTGGAGAATGAGAATAAAGAATTAATACAAACACGTCTTCCAACGAAGATTCGAGTTTGTATTGATTACAGGAAACTAAATAGTGCCACACGTAAAGACCACTTCCCACTTCCGTTTATTGATCAGATGCTGGAGAGATTGGCGGGGCACGAGTATTACTGTTTCCTGGATGGATATTCAGGATATAATCAGATCCCAATTGCTCCCGAGGACCAAGATAAGACAACCTTCACCTGTCCGTTTGGAACATTTGCATACCGAAGGATGCCCTTTGGCCTTTGCAATGCTCCAGCAACGTTTCAACGTTGCATGTTGAGCCTGTTCTCGGACATGGTGGAAAAATTTTTAGAAATTTTTATGGATGACTTTTCGATATATGGGGATTCATTTGAGCAGTGCTTGTACCATCAGAAGTTGGTTTTGCAACGATGCACGGAAAAGAATTTGACACTTAATTGGGAAAAGTGTCATTTCATGGTCAAGCACGGAATTGTACTGGGACACAAGATATCAAGAATAGGAATCGAGGTTGACAAGTCGAAGGTGGAGGTTATTACAAAGCTCACTGAACCACAATGTTTAAAGGACATTAGATCTTTCTTAGGGCACGCTGGTTTCTATAGGAGATTCATTCAAGGGTTTAGCAACATTGCGAGACCTTTGACAAATCTCCTAGGGAAAGATGTACCCTTCATTTTTGATGAGGAATGTCACAAATCATGGAAAGAGCTTAAGGATAGACTTGTCTCTGCACCAATAATATCTGCACCAGACTGGACCAAACCATTTGAGATCATGTGTGACGCCTCTGACTTTGCTATAGGCGCTGTTTTAGGACAGCGTATTGATAATAGGCAGCACGTGATCTATTATGCTAGCAGAACGCTAAACGATGCCCAACTTAATTACACGACCACTGAAAAGGAATTTTTAGCGGTTGTTTTTGCGTTGGAGAAATTTCGACAATATCTGCTAGGGTCCAAGACCATAATTTTTACTGATCACTCCGCCCTGAGGTACTTGATGCAAAAGAAGGACGCTAAGGCAAGATTGATTCGATGGATCCTTCTTTTGCAAGAGTTTGACTTGGAGATAAAAGATAAAAAGGGCGTTGAGAACGTGGTTGCGGATCATTTGTCAAGAATCCCGAATGCACCTCATGAGAAAATACCGATTAATGAAGACTTTCCTGACGAGCACATTCTCGAGATACGTGGAGAGCCCTGGTATGCCGATATAGTGAATTACCTGGCCACCAGGCAAATTCCTTCCCATTGGTCAGGACAAGACAAACATCGTTTCCTGAGACAAATGCGGTTCTTCTTTTGGGATGAACCGTATTTATTTAAGTACTGTCCTGACCAAATTATACGGAGATGCCTTCCAGAGGATGAACATCAGAGTGTTTTGACATTCTGTCACAAGTTAGCTTGCGGTGGACACTTTGGTCCACGGAAAACTGCGGAAAAAGTGCTTCAGAGTGGATTCTATTGGCCCACTCTCTTTAAAGATGCCTATACCTTTTGCAAGCTTTGTGACAAATGTCAAATGACGGGTCGTATTACACAAAGAGATATGATGCCCCTCACACCCGTTTTGGAAGTTGAAATTTTCGACCTCTGGGGCATCGATTTTATGGGACCCTTTCCTCTGTCCTACGGTCACCAATACATCTTGGTAGCCGTAGATTATGTTTCTAAATGGGCTGAAGCGATACCTACACGAACGAATGACAACCAAGTTGTCATTAAGTTTTTAAGAGAGAACATCATTTCGCGCTTCGGAGCCCCCGTGCGATACTGAGCGACAATGGGAGTCATTTCTGCAATAGGGCTTTTGAAGCCTTGATGCGAAAATACTCTATTACTCATAAACTATCCACGGCTTATCATCCTCAAACCAATGGGCAAGTTGAGGTAACAAACAGACAGATAAAACTCATTCTGGAGAAGACTGTAGGACAGAATCGTAAGGATTGGTCCATCAAACTGACTGATGCCTTATGGGCATACAGGACCGCTTACAAGACTGTCCTCGGTATGTCTCCGTACAGAGTTATATTTGGAAAACCATGTCATTTGCCCGTTGAGTTAGAACACCGTGCACTATGGGCTTTAAAGCAGCTGAATTTAGATTTGGATAAAGCCGGTGTTCTCAGGAAGCTGCAGCTATCCGAGCTTGAAGAGTTACGAAACGAGGTATACGATAACGCTCGGATCACGAAGAACAGAACCAAGCTATTTCATGATAGATCTATTCACAGGAAAATCTTGTTCCTGGACAGAAGGTTCTGTTATACAATTCAAGACTCCACCTTTTTCCTGGCAAGTTGAGGACCAGGTGGTCAGGGCCATTTATTGTTCAAACTGTCTTCTCTCATGGTGCAGTCGAGATTCTTGACCCAACTAATGGCAACAAATTTACTGTTAACGGTCAACGTCTCAAGCCATTTTTACCACAGAAGATATGTCACATGAAGTTCACGAATTGGGTCTTTGTGACCCAGTTTATTTGTGACATTTTTCATCTGTATAGTTCCCTGCATACTTTCCTGAATATCATTTGGGGTCCACATTTGTAAATACTTTTCTTTTACACTTTTTGTAAATATAATTTTTCTTTAGGATTTTTTTTTTTTTAGTTTCATATTCCTAAGAATCTCTTTCCTTAGGATTCTTTTCAAATTCAAATTACTTTGACCAAGGGTTGTAATATTACCTTTGACCTAAGGATATTTTGGAAGTCCCTTTTTACCTACCCCTATAAAAACACTTTTTCACTTCTCTTCCTCCATCAAACCGCGATTTCTCCTCAGATCTAAATATTACTCCCCACAAACGACCTCCACCCAAAATCCTGCTCCCAAATTCCTTGAATCCGCCGCGCCTTGCCGCCGTGCCGCCGCAATTCTGACATCTCAGGTGCGCAGGAAAAGCTCAGATCTACTGCAATATTTCTCTGGAGACAGCCCTCGAACCATTCTTCCTGCAGCCAACTCTGGTGCCCTCTGTGCACCTATTTTTGATTTCCCCCCACGATTATCCGGGGGTGGTTTGATCTCTTGGTCCCTTTTTGCTCTAAATTTTTACTATAATCATGGCCCCTAGCTTATTTGTGGAGAGGGATTTTTCTCTATTGTTGAATGATGAAGGGGGCTTTGGGCATATATTTTTAGATCGTATTCATGCGTGGAATTGGTACTCCCTCGTGTATGATAACATTGATAATGATGCCTATTATTGCCCTAATTTGGTCACAACATTCTACAACTCATTGGACCATGCATCAGTTAATCATAACACTCACCAATTCACGGTTCATATGCCATTTGGTGACATCTTTGTCACCATTCCACTGATTGCTGAGACCACCGATATACCCATTCATCCCCATTACACTGACCCTTTACCACTAGTTGATTACATGCCTCTCATGGGGGTCCGCTGCACTGAGCAGGACCGTGGGCTCAAAGCCCAGTCCACATTTCGAAATGTACACTGCATTGGACGTTTGCTCCAACGCAATGTTTTTGGACTTGATCATTCCACAACTTTCAACAGGCCTGTGTTACAAATCATTCATGACTTAATGACTAATAGACACACAGTCTGTTTGAATAGGGCTATTTTCAACGCCATACTTGATAATTCCTCCCGCACTCGAGGTGCAAAATATTCTCATCCAGTGTTAATTACACGTCTCTGTAGAAATTTCATACCGGATGCTCTATTTGACTCATTTGACCGCGTGTATGTTATAGCTGAGAGACCCACGAGTTCATACACTGGTTGTTTACATGCACTCTGGTCACCTCGTGCCCAACCTGAGGACATTCCTGTGGAGTCTTCTTCGGAGGAGAGTTTAGAGGAGGTAGATGAGCCCCAATTCTGGAGACAAGACCCACCAGCAGAACCAAGAGCCTTCATGTCCACCATTTGGAAGGGCATGAAGAAGATATTTAGGGGACAAGTGCGGCTTAGGAAGAAAGTAGAGGAGCAATCTTCTAGATTAGCTGAGATGGAGGCGACATTGAGGAGAACACAGTCTGCTGGCCCAAGCACCTCTGCTGGTCCACAGAGACGGAGGGGATGATTCTTATCCTTTACCTATTTCATGCATCACATTTTATCTTGCATGCATTGGGGACAATGCATGAGATAGGTATGGGGGGGTAGATGCTAACATAGGATTTTTTACTTTCTTTTAGGATTTTCATTTTTTTTAAGGATTTTGTAGGATTTTTTTTTATTGTTAGATTTTTACCTTTCTTATAGATTTTCCACTTTCTTTATAGATTTTACCTTTTCTTTAAAAAAAAAAATTAAAAAAAAATAAAATAAAATAAAAATAAAAACTTTTTGAAATAAGAGACAAAGTTTAGATCTATTTTTAAGAAAATTAAGATGTATCTTAGGAATTAAGAAAGCCTTAATTATGACATCTTAAACTTAGTTAAAATAATAGATCTTGTTTGAAATTATAGGCTAAGTAAGTAAAATTGGTGAGATATTTTATCTTGAATTTTTACCTTAGATAAATATGCACTTTACACTTACACATTTCTTGGGATGTAGACAAAGACCAAAAATGCCATATAAATAAAAAAAATTTTTAAATAAAAGATCACTTATTAAGCTGGATAACTATGCCTCAAGAAGCATGGTTACTCACGCCTAAAGGTGATCTCACTTATTAAGCTGGATAATTGTGCCTCAAGAAGCATGATTATTCACGCCTAACGGTGATAAAAGAATAATCCCCTTTAGTTTTGTGGCCTTTTTACTCGAGTCCTTAAACCCGAGGGATGTTTTCTCATCTGGTGCCCTAAGACCATCTGGTTTGGGAGTCATCGGTTATAGGCTCGCTACATGGGTGAACTAGAAAGCCTAAGAAAACTAAGGGAAGAAAAAAAAAAAAAAGAAAAATAAATAAATAAATAAATGGCTTGATGGTTGGAGTTGAAATCCCAGAAATCTTCACTTACACGGTGTGCATATTATCTAGGTTTTATGAAAGATAAAATATTCAATCCAATTTTGAATTCTTACCTTAATTAAAAACAAGATCTTGCATGGAGACTAAGTTTAAGGAAGAATGATTATAGGTGGACTTATGACCTTAGATCACTTATATTTTTGCAAAAATAGTTCGAAAACTTGTCTCTATTTCAAAATGTGTTTTCAAAACACTAACATTTGTCTTCTTTCTTTATGGATTTTGTGGGTGTAATCCGCTGAAAACCCTCAGGAGACAACACTCCTCCTCTAGGGTAACCTAGAGGTTTAACGGCTTGTTGCACGTGCTCAGTGCAATCGTGTCACCTACGAAAGTGGTGTAATAAATTAGTTAGGATTTTCTTTTTCTTTCTTTTTCTTTTCTTATTTGCTCGAGGACGAGCAAAAGCTAGGTATGGGGGTGTGATTGTTACACATATTTGCATATTATATCGCCTTCATATCATGCATTTTATATATAAATATGTGATTTTTACCCCTTTTTCTCTCTAATTTTGCAGGACCACCACTTAAAGAGAAAAAGCCTTTGAATCACTTTAATTAGTGATAATTAAAAGGGTTAAATCAAAAGAATCCAAGATTGAATTCAAAATCAGTTGAGATCCGCGCGCCTAACAAAGATTCCAGAAGGCCACGTGGCTAACCAACTTGTAACAACCCTGTAACAAAAAGTTGTTAGCTAACAGACTCTCAACGGCCGCGCTTTGCCGCCCGGGCGCGGCAATATCTGGGCCGTTGAGCCCGGATTTTGTGGCAACGGCCAAGGATCTAGAGGCTTCTCATGGATTGCTATAAATAGGTGGCCAGGGTTCGTGCGCGAAAGAAGAGAAGAGAGAGAGAAAATTAGAGATTTGTTGTAATTTTGTTCTAGGTTTTTAGTTCTCTTCTCCTTCCTCCTTGAGTTCTAGACAAATTGAGAGAGAGATTTCAGTTTGAGAGCTTGTAATCAAGAGAGTGACACTCTTGAATCAAGGATTAATCAATGGAGCTTTCATCTTCTCTTTGCAAGACTTGAGTATGCTTTCTTTTTATATGCTTTAATTTCTTGCATTTAATTCTAGTTCTAGTTTAATTGCTTAGATCTTTGCTTTCTATGGAGAATTGTAGCTTTGTTATTAGTTTAATGGAGGGCTAAGTTCTTGTTGCATGGCTAGCTAAGACTCACCTCGCTACTACTATCTCTTGGTTGATTGTCTACTTCAATTCTTGCATAATTCTATGTTTCTTGTGAACTCCAATGAAGTATGGTTGTATCCTTTGGTAATGGCTTGTTAGATCTCCATATGAATTATGTGCCTCTTATAAGAGCCTTTAATGAAACATAAGGATGGATCACCAAGGATGTGTCACTTGTGTAGCAAGATCAACTCATGTACTTCAAGCTAACTTTGTAGTTAAGCTATGAATGTTCAAAAGAGTTTTTGATTCTTCTAACCCTAGCACTAATTGAGTACTAATCCTAGAGTTCCTCAATGAACATCTATTAAGAGAGCCTATGATTCAAGATGAGGCTTCAAGTTAACAACAAAGGAACACTAGTCTTCAACAAGGGAAACAACACTTGAATATGCAAGTTATCTTTAAATTGCCTATGATTCAATATGAGGCAATCTTACAATCAACATAGAGTTAGTATGTTAGCAATGAGGTGTAGTTAGGCTAGCCATGCATCTTTCTATCAAAAGAGTTTACACACTTTCTTCTAGCATTCTTTTCTTTACATTACACTTCATTCTTTTCATTTCTTCTTCCACAATGAACCAATCCACCATTTCTTGTACATTTCTTGCAATTGTGTAATTAACAAAGAAGAGATCTCGTTTCTTTCTCTCACTCATATCGTAACGCTTCTACGCTAGCTCTCCTTGTGGTTCGACTTGGTATAGCTATATGCTATAGCGAAAGATTGGACAAGGTATATCAATTACATATTTGAAGTGAACAAGATCAAAGGTGAACTCTAAACCTTATCTTTAATACCTAATTCTTGTGCAAGAACTTCACATACCTTGTTTTTACCAATCAGATTTGTCAAGTGGTGTGCAGGTGTTGATTTTGGGTGTACAAAGTCAAAGGATAAAGAAAATTCTCAAGCAGATGGCTTGGGGACTGGATGTAGGTCACGAGAGAACCGAACCAGGATAAATCTCTCGTGTTTGCGTTTGTTTTTCTTTCTGAGATTTAATTTCTTTTTATTGCAAGTACTTATTTCTGTAACGCTAATATTTTTTTTGAGTGTTGACGTATATTCTAGATCCTACAATTGGGATTATCTCGGGACCAACATTCTCTACTGGGATGGTCTGCTGGATTCTTCTTCGTGCAGATCTTTACCAAATCGATCACCTTATCTTCCACGACCCACTGACGTATCTTGTAATACCTCACATTAATGTGCCTCGTCGCTTGTGATACCTGTGATCCTTAGTGAGATGAATCGCACCCTGGTTGTCGTAATGAACCCGAACTGAATCCTATATGATACTACATGTCTTAACCAATCCTCTCAACCACAAATCTTCCTTTGACGCCTAAACTGCAGCCATGTACTTTACTTTTATTGTTTAAAGAGCATTATATCTTGCAACTCTACTTTTCAACTAAAGAACACATAACCCGTCGTAGATTTTCACTGATCAAGATCTTCGACATAATCTGCATCAACATAGCCTTGTAGTAACCTAGGCTTTCCCGTTTTCAATCTCTGAACAATAAGCTTAGTTTCGCAGTCCCTTGCAGATATTGAAAGTACACCTAGAGGGGGGTGAATAGGTGAATAGGTGTATAATCTAATAACAAATGATGCGGAATTAAAAACTAATTACAACACACTTAGTGTAACCAAAGAGTGTAGCCGAATTTTCGGTGAAGGGCTCTGAACTATCTCCTCTAAATTCCTCTAAATAAGAGTTGAGGCGCTATGTAAAACTCTCTTGGTTCAACACAAGTGAGGCACACAAACAATATCAAGCATATATAAGATATGAACAATATGATGCAATGCAAGATAAAAGAGAGAGAGGGAGTTAGAGATAGTGGATCAAACGCAAACACAAAGATATGTTTCGAGGTTCGAGCTACTGCTCTACGTTCTCGCCTTCACACAGAAGGATTTTCACTATAACGCTCATATAGGACTTCCCACACAGGGAATCTTCACTGAGGATTTAGGTAATACAATCTAGGAGTACACAACTCCTCTCTCAAATAAATACAACCTCTACACAAGAGGCAAGACACAATAACAATCACCTCTACACTTAGAGGGATGGGCACTTAGCTAAACAACTACAATCACCTCTACACTTAGAGAGATACCAACAAAATCAATTGCACAACCTCCTCTACACTTAGAAGGAAAGGCACAAAACCAAAGTAAAAGAAAGGGTTACAACTCTTGGTGGTCTCAACAGATCACAAATCAATTTTCTCACAAAAACTAGATCCTATAGATAGGATAGATATGATAGTTCAAGTGTGAGAATACAAGGTGTTTGGAAAACAAATCACAAAGAAAAATACTTAGAAAAACAATTACATAAGATAAAAATGAAGATCAAAACTAATATCCCAAATACTCTATTTTTCTTTGAATTTTCCAACCCTTGAAAACAAAAATAAAGATAGATCTTTTTAACCTAAAAACTCTTTGAAAACTTCTTGCTAAACACTTATAAAGATGGAAAAATTTACTCTTCAAATTCTTGGTGAAATCAGCCAAGGAGGGGGCTATTATAACCCTCCAAAAATCTGCCAGTTGGCAGCCAGGAAAGGGCAGAAAATGCCCTTCCGGTCGATCGACCAGTCGACCGGTCAACGGTCATTTTTATGACCGTTGTGCCTCCAGTCGACCGCCCGGTCGACCGGGCCAAAGCCAACGGTCGACAGCCCAGTCGATCGGCCCGCACCCGAGAGTGGGGTGCTTTAAGTCGGTCAACCGCACGGTCGGCTGGCCGAATGGCTGGCCTTTGTGTATGTCCCATGCATATCTGTCGACTGTGATGGTTGACCGACTCCTGGTCCGGTCGACCGCCAGTGCAGTCATGTGACGCCCCGCTCTCGCGGGTATGGGGACGCCACTACGACGTATATATGGAGGTCAGAAATACCCTTACGTATATACGCTAAGCATCAGTACAGGGAAGAATCAGAGTGCGAAAGCACAGTGGTAATATACATTCCAACAGAAAAGTACAAGTATATGGTTATCACAGAGAGTGATACAATATTACAGCAATATTACATCACCAGAAAAATACAAAAGTGCAATACATGAAGAGATATACAAATCTGAGAGATGCTCACGAGTAGCAAGAGAGGTCTCGAGAGCCAAATAGGAGAGGAACTGGGAGGAAGAGCTGCGACAATGATCCAAGCTTCTGCTGCACTCTGATCATCACGGAAGAATCTATTGCGCACTCTGATCAGCTACAGTAAGGTCACCAAGATCCGGTATCTAGAATCTGGACATGAGATTCAGGGTTATCAGACGCAACCCTGTGAGTACATATATAAAGCCAAATGACGTGCATAATAGGTACACATGTACATGATCAAGTGACGTGGTCCAAGTATGCAGGTACAAGTAATAACAGATAACATAAGGGAAATTAAAGGAACGACAGTAAATCATGTATACCGATGAATCTGAAACTGAAAACATGCATAGAAGGCAGTATGGAGAGCATAGGTACATGCGATAAATAAGTTAAACATGCGATAAATACAAGTATGGATAAAACTAATTGTACAAGCTTAGATTATGGATTCACGGAATAGATACATCAAGGGGATAATTCAAATAAGGAAACCCTCATCTATATACAACATATCTCATGTCGTCATCGTCTGAGTTTATACAACTTGAGTTGCCCTAAGAGTAACAGAACTATAGTGTGTCTGGAGTAATCATCATGTATCATAAAGCAAGGTGTCAACTCAGGGTATAACAATATAACTGGAATATAAAAGTGTTGCATTTTAATTATCCAATAATAATCAGTACCGTTGATATTTCAATCGCCTCCCTAGCAGCGCCTCACATCACCGATAGTCTGTACTAGAGTTCGCACTCTGTAGAACTTACCTGGGTCTGATATGTGAGTACCAGGACCTAAACAAAGGAGAGATTAAATATAACACGTTCCTAATATTATTACTATTTGGTTGTTATGTTCTTATGTTATTCTTGTCCCTTTCCTACCGGCGTCCTACAATACCGACAGTTCATGCTAGAGGCCGCACTTTCAGTAGAACTCAGCCGAACTCCGATACGCGGATACCATTATTCGAATATGGGAGAGACCAAATAACACGTGCTCCAGGAGTTATCATTGTACAGGTATGTGTGTGTGTGTTAATAGGCACTGAGAATGCTTATCACGCAAATACCAGGCGGCACAGGCAGGAGGGAGAAAGTAGCCCTACAGATTCAAGAGGTGGCCCCCACAGATTCAAGAGGCGGCCCCCACCACGTGTGTGGTGTGGCACTTTGCTCCATGTGGCACTTTGCTCTGAGGGTTGATACAGGAGGTAGCCTCACAGATTCAAGAGGTGGCCCCCACAAATTCAAGAGGTGGCCTCCACCACGTGTGTGGTGTGGCACTTTGCTCTGTGTGACACTTTACTCTGTGTGGGGGAATGGACTCTGGAGGTGGCCCCACAGATTCAAGAGGTGGCCCCCACCACGTGTATGGTGTGGCACTTTGCTCAGTGTGGCACTTAGTTCCATTCAGGATCCGTCGGACGCTAGCACGATTGTGGGATCCATCCTCGTCATCCTGACACCAGGCATGCTCTGCCGGACGCGGTCTGACTGTGCTAAGTAGCAATGCAGGGGGACACAAGTATAGTTGATACAAGAGTTCAAGAGTACAGGGGTTCAGGAGTACAGGAGTACCAGAGGTCTGGTCACATAATAATCATGATATGCCAGGTAATACAGGTGTCAGGTATCAGGTGTCAAGTATAACGTGTCAAGTACCGGTGTTATATATCATGTGCCAAGTATAGCATTGCAAGTACCGGTGTCTGATATCAAGTGTTAAGTATAGCATGGCAAGTACCGGTGTCGAGTATCATGTGTCAAATATAACATGACAAGTACCAGTGTCAGGTATCATATGTCAAATATAGCATGGTAAGTACCGGTGTCGAGTATTATATGTCAAATATAGCATGGCAAGTACCGGTGTCGGGTATCATATGTCAAATATAGCATGGCAAGTGATATCAGGGGTCAAGTATAGCATGGCCAAGTATCAGGTGTATATATGTCAGTGTCAGGTAACTAATATGTCAGTGAGAGTCACAACATCAAAACATCAGGTATCAACCGGTCACATCACATGGTACAGGAGAACGGTATAAATATTTCAAACTCTTCACTACAATTTTTATAATAATAATTATATTTTAATTAGCTATGCGAAGCTGAGTAAAGCGGGAGTAGATCTAGGCATACCCGGTATAATACCGATTCGACAAAGTATAATAACGGCCGTCAGCTATTTATAAAACGTGATAATTATTTATATGACATAAACTAACTTGCAAAAAGAGACATCTTATATTAAAAGCAAGATAATAATTATTAAACAGGAAATGATGGTAATAAAGCAAGAAATGTACTCGACTAGCGCCGGAACGAAAATACGAGAAAAATCTGGGAAGATCCGCGAAAACATTCAAGCAAGCTACTAACCATATATATATATATATATATATATATATATATATATATATATATATAGAATATATAAATATAAATATTTATATAATTATTAGAGAGGGAATAAGAGAGGAGAGAGAGGAGAGAGAAAGTTATAGGAAGGAGAGAGAGAAAATAGGGTATTTAGAAGAGGAGGAATAGGAATTAAAAGGGGAGGGGTATGATTGTAATTATAGAGAAATAATTTGGGGGTGAGGTGGAGGGTATTTCAAGAATATGAGAAGAAGTGGTATATTAGGAAAGAATAAAGAAAGAAAGAAGGAAAGAAAAGAAAGAAAGAGAAAGAAGAAAGAAAGAAAATGGAGATGGGGGGTGCCCATCGTCGGCGGCCTGGCGGCGGCGGCACCGCCGCCGGGGGGTTTGCGCACGCGGCCTAGCCCGGGAGGAGTGGGAGGGGGGGGTGTTTGATGTTGGTTGTGGTTTGGTTGTTTGGTGATGGTGATTGCTGGTGGTTGTGGTGGTTGTTGGAGGTGGTGGGGAGTTAGAGGAGGAGGAGGAGGTGATGATGGGGTGATTGGAGTGGTGGAATTGGCGGAGATGGTGGTGAATTTGGAGGAGGAAGGGAGGTGGTGGTGATGAGTTTTGATAAAATTAGAGGTGGTGGGTGGTTGATGGAAGTTGATGGAGGTGGTGGAGTGGAGAGGAGGGTGTGGGGAAGGGCATGGCCGGCAGCTATGGGGGGTGTTGGCGACGGCGGTGATGGTGGAGGCGGCGGTGGAGTTGAAAGAAGAAGAGATGGGTTGTTTGAAGGAGATGAAATTTTTGAAATGAAGTTGGAATTGAAAAAGAGAAGGAAGAAATAGGATTTTAATAGAAGGGAGAAGAAAGTGGTGATGATGAAATAGGGAGGGGAGGGGACTGCAGCAGCATCCCAACCTGCCTTGGCTACTGCTACAGGCGGCTAGAGCAGGCGGCGGCGGCTGGGCAGGGGGAGCAGTTGTAGGGGGAAAGTCAAAGGGGGAAAAAGAAAGAAAATAAAGGAAAAAGAAAGAAAATAAGGAAAAAGAAAAGAAAATAGTAGAAAAATTTTATTATTAAATAATTAATTTATTAGAATATCTGGGAGTATAAAGTAGGGGAGTAGAGAAGAAAAAGCAAGAAAAGAAATTATCGGTAAATATTATTATTATTTTAATAGGGCAAAAATTTGACTGTTTCAAAAACGTTCAAAAAAATTCTCAAAAATAGAAAATATTATTTTAAGATGTTTGGTGAAATTAGATTCGAGAAATTAATGTAATTTTCAAATCAAAAATCTTAGAATCTTCCGGCGATACCTGCCAACACCAGAATCGGTGAAATTTTGATAAATTTAAAAAAATCTCAAAAAATATTGTTAAATAGAAAATAAAATTCTAAGAAGTAATGTGAAAGCCATTTTTAAAAATTCAATCCTATTTGAAAACTAGAAATCTGGAAATCAGTCAGCGATGCCAACCGATACCGGTTTCGGAGATTTTGCGGAAAAATTCTGAAAAATTCTAAAAATCATAAAAAATCTAAAATATTGAAAAATAATGTTTGAAACTAAAACTGATCAAATCGGACTAACAAAAAGATCAAATCGAGCTAAGGCTGGTATCGGGTTCCCGGTCCGGGTCAGGGCTGACTCTAAGACTGAGAATCCGGATCCGATACCAAAAACATGAGAAATCACAACTTAAAAATAAATATTGGAAGAAAATTTCAATAATATGGTCAAAAAAGTCGGGACACGTATCTGGGTACGTATCCCGGGAACGGGGTGCTACAAGTCAGGCTGGGGATTTGGGTATTGAAAACTTGGTTAATTTAATACCAATTAAATCGCATAAAATCACAAAAATTTCACAAAGATAAGTTCTTATTAGATCTTTGAATACCAAACATGTGTGACTAAAATTCAACACCTGTTATAAACAATATGAACCATTTTTGTGATATTGAGATTTGGCTTTAAACAAAAATCGGTATTTTCCAAAACTTGAAATTTTGAAATGGAAAACCGTTTTCTCAAAAACTCATGTAAATACAAAAACATGATATTGAAACAATATTAAAGCATAATGTATATGGATAGAATCTAATATACATGAAAGATATTATATCTATGTTTTGTCATGAAATCCAATCGGTTAAACCGTTAAACCAAAAACGGTTTAACCAAAACCAATATACTTTAAACTTTTTTGTGTGTGTGTGTGTGTGTGTGAACTTGAGCATATCAATACTATCTAATCTTTATACAAGATCTAAACATACTAAATACAAACCAAAGTCTTCTTGTCTCCATGCCGACTCGATCCAAACACGATCCAATGAGCTTGACTCCAACCAAATGCTAGATGCGATCTTGACGCGCGAGCTCTTGAACCAACATGTGAAAGCTCCAAAACTCCTTTGTTGAAGCTAAACACCTACTAATATCTTGGTCAATCACTGAAACTATTTAAACACAATATTATTAGTAAACTATAACTACATGAGTTAATCATCATCAAAACTAGGGTGATGGGCCTCTGGGCCAACAATCTCCCCCTTTTTGATGATGACAAAACTCATGGAGTTATATATGCATGGATTAAAGTTAAGCTTCATAGAAGCTCTCCCTTAACTCATGCATAGCAATAAACAATAAAGATATTCAATGAATGCATAAACCAAATAGCACATATATACATAAATGAAGAATACTTCTCTCCTTTTTGCATAAACAAAAAATATATGCTCTGATACTAATTGAAAAATAAACATGCTTATAAATGACATAAACATGCATATATAAAACTCCAAATTTATATATGCTCTGAACTAATTGAAAACTAAACATGCGTATAAATGACATAAACATGCATATATAAAACTCCAAATTTCTCTCCCCTTTTTGTCAAATCATCAACAAAGGAGCATAAATAAACTCAAAAAAACTTTCTCCCTTTTTGTCAAAACAAACAAGAAGGATGTATATACGATATACATTCATGAAGAGGAGAGACGTAAAGTTAACTCCCCCTGCATACATCATTACATGAAAAAGAGATCACTAAACTCTAATCACATAACGCATAATATATAATGTATAAAAGGAGATGTGAAGCTTCCTCTACACACGTGTAAGACATAGAGAAGAGAGGTCAAACTTCTCAATAAAGATACACTCAACATGAATCTATACATAGAGAAGATGTTAAACGTCCCTTGCATATAAGCAATACATATAAAAACATTATGGTACCAATTGAGAAATATATCAGTTTATATTAAAGGTATACATCGAAACATTATGATACCAATTTATGATACCAATTGAAAATAAAACAAAACATTTTTGAGATACCAATTGAAAGTAGACAAAATTTTTAAGAAACCAAAAAATACCAATTGAAAATATCTTAATACCAATTTAAAATGTCTTGTAAATTTTGATATCAATAGAAAATGAAACATTGTATGTTTTTGATACACACACACACACACATATTGGGAATCTTGATACCAATTAAAAGTAACAACTAATTTAAAGTAAAAACCAAATTGTTTTAGGTAACATAACTCATATCAATATAGATACCAATTTAAAATGAAATATGATACCAATATTGAAAAGTTAGCATATACCAAAGTAAAGTATTTTTTTATCATAAAGAATGGGAGTAAGATAACAATTGAAAATAAAATTGATTGAAAGATAAAACACGAATTTTCTCCTCCTTTATGAAATACCAAATAAAAATGATGCATAAGCTTGTATAGGATACCAATTGAGAAATAATTGATATTAAGTAGTAAATCAAGCTTAGCATAAACATAATTTGTGGTTTAAGATGTAAAGCTATTAAAACACAATCAAATCACATATATATGTATGAAAATATAAATACCAATTGAAATTGATACTATTTGAAGTTTGAAGCATACATATATAGAAAATAAAATATGAATATATAAAAAAATATCAATTGTGATACCAATTGAAAATATGATGAGGATCAAGTGTATAACTCATAATTAGCTCCCTTTTCATGCACATGTTAAAAAAATTTTCATTTGAGCATATAAGGCATGGTCGCCCATCCAGCCGCCCTTGGATGATATGGGCTTTTAAAATAAGTTTTGAAAATAGTTTAACAAGTTTGGAAATCACTACCAATTGAAGAATAAAAACTAGTTAAGGATAATGTTTGAAACTAGTATGAAATCCTTCAAACAAGAAATAAAACAAAAATATATTCATGAAAACATGAAAATCACACAATCATTAACACTCAAATAGCAATAAAGCTCATATAATTTCATGAAAATAAATCACGAGTAAACATCAAACATAGAGTGTAAAAAGTCATATAATCAACAAAATCATGGAATAAGGTATTCAAGCTTAATGAAAATTCCTTTATCAAAAACATGAAACTCATCAAAACTAAATATACTTCAAGGTATATGTATGTTTATTTAAAACTAAAAGTATACATATATATCCTAAACATAAATGAGTCCATATTAGAATTTGCATGAAAAGCAAGTGACTCAAGGGTATACATGTATATCTAAAGTTTTAAAACAAAATTAACATATACATAAAGCTAAACAAAAAAAAAAATGTCCAGAATAGGAAATACAAGTCAAAATATACTAATCATCAAAACTAGGCTATGCTAGTACATCTGGGTACAAGTGAGCAATAAGTACAAACATACAAAAATCAAATGTGGCTCACTAGTTGTACAAGTATATGCACAAGTTTTAATGAGAACTACATTTAAACATGTAATCAAAACATGAAGGATAAATGAAAACATAAACCATTATGATCATTAAGTAAATCACATATTTTAGATTAGGATATACGCAATAGTTAAACTAAAGTGAGAACACAAAAATATGGATCCATATAAACATGGGTGTATCTCAAAGACTATATATGCATATTACTAGTCTAATTAACATTGCATTTATCATAATAATCATGAAAAATCAAAAATACTAAAAATCAATAATGAAAACATGTAAACTAAATAAGAAGTTAGAGATAGTTACCAAAACCATTAGGGCTAATCTTTATATCTGCAAACCATGATGGTCCTCCCACAAAACTTTCCTTGAAGGTGATGCATCCAAAATTGTCACCATATAACTCGGATATAACTCGGAACGCATTCAGTTCAAGGCACCCACCCTCTCACGTCATGTGAGAGCCCACACCTACATCAAATAAAATAGGGGTGAATTGTGGTACCCATACTCTATTGGGTCTATGGAGGTTAGCACCTTTCCTAACCCAAACACACTTATTTGCAAAATTTTAGTCATTTAGTCTATCATAACAAAATTTTACAAGGTGGCCCTTATGTCCACAATGTGTACAAGTGTACACATGAGCATACATAAAATCATGTGTGTGAGCATGATGAGCATGTGTATGCCGTGTATGGTGTGCATGCATGTAACACCCCATTCCCAGTATACGTGCACAGTCACGTATTCTGATTTTTGAGCATATTTTCTTCTATTATTATTATATTTATTTTCTACTATCCTTACTCATATAGCAGTACTGCATGACTTGACCTGTTTGGTATCCGGATTTGACTGATTTTAGTTTCAAATATTATTTTCTAATATTTTAGATTTTTCATGATTTTCTGGAATATTTTGGAATTAAAATGAAAATCTTCAAAACCGGGTCGGCCAGTATCACTGGTTGATTCCAGGAATTTTAATTTGCAATTGGAATCAAATTTATGAATTCCGCCTTCACATTCCTACTTAGAATTATATTTTCTTCCTTCGGGCATTTTTGGGAAATTTCAGATTTTATCAAAAATCTAGCCTACCCGGTGTAGACACCGTTCACAGTAGATTCCAGGATTTTATTTTGAAAATGGAATTGAATTTCTAAAAACCGATTCTACCAAAAATCGTTTATAATATTTATGATTTTTGTGAATTTTTGGAAAGCTTTCCGAGATACTTCAATTTTTGGACCTTTCCGGAGTTCTCGGTATTTTCCCAGATACCGGGAAACTATTCAACTATTTCACTTCTCTCTTTTTCCATTTTTCTCTCTCCTTCTTCAAACGTGAGTTTTGCCAACTGGATCCATCATTAAATGCGGTGATCCTCTCCTTACTGCATTAAATGCGTATGGGCCAATTCAACTCAAGTCCAATCACCCATGCCCTTGTCCTTTTTCTCTGAAACGCAGCCCCTTTGTATTTTCTACTGGACGCAGCATTGAACTCCCGCGTTTGGCTCTATATTTGCCTAAACGCAGCCTTGGGACATTGTGAACGCTGCACTCATTGGAGGGAAAGTAATGATGGCTCATTATTATATTATTTTCCCTTCTATATATATATAACTTCTATCATCTCTCTCCTTCATTTTCTTCATTTCCTTTGTTTCCTGCAAGCTCCAACAGCAAGCTCACCACCACCAAGCTCTTGGCCGGCCACCACAACCCACCTTCTCCATTTTCTTCCAAACACCAAGCTCCACCAGCTCCTCCACCTTCTTCTCCTCCATCTCCTCCCCCATTTCCAACAACTACACCACCTCCTTCAACCTCTTTCACCAAGAGAATCTCAAAGAACCCACCTTCACCAAAAAGCTTCACCACCATCTCCACCACCACCTGCACCACCGTAGCCTCCGTCAAGCCTACCATCTTCACCTCCTCGTCGACCTCTTTCCGACGGACTATAGCTTCATTCCCCGCAACGCCATTTGCAAAATCTCGTTGTGCCATATTGAGTTGGACTTGCACCATCAACCTTTTGCCTTCTCTTGTGAGGACCGGTACCCTCCTTTGGATTGGGACCGCGTTTCTCTGCGTCGGACGCATTTTAGGCGAGTAATTCTACTCGCCAAGACTTGGATATTATTTCATTTGTTAAGAAAACGCACCAGTTGCTGCTGAAAACGCACCAGTTTCCTAAAAACGCACCAGTTTCCTAAAAACGCACCAGTTTCTTAAAAACGCACAGTTTGCTGAAAACGCACCAGTTCCTAAAAACGCACCAGTTTCCTAAAAACGCACCAGTTTGCTGAAAACGCACCAGTTTCCTAAAAACGCACCAGTTTCCTAAAAACGCACCAGTTTCCTAAAAACGCACCAGTTGCTGAAAACGCACCAGTTTCCTGAAAACGCACCAGTTTCCTGAAAACGCACCAGTTTTCTGAAAACGCACAGTTTCCTGAAAACGCACCAGTTTTCTGAAAACGCACCAGTTTCCTGAAAACGCACCACTTTTCTGAAAACGCACCACTTTTCTGAAAACGCACCACTTTCTTGAAACGTGCCACTTTCTGAGACGCGACCCAACCGAACGCAGCCTTCTTAAGTCGATTTGACCCTTTACTATAATCGACCAACTCCTTCTCTAAGTCGACTGATTTCTCACCCTAGTCGACTAATCTTGATTAATTGTTATGGTTAATTACTTCTTTGATTATGAACATTATCTTTGGGTCATTTATTATATATCGCTATTTGCAAGACTTGTCACTTGATGAATATCACCTCTTATCATTCTATCTATTAACATAAGGCATGATACACTTGACCTTCATAATTATCACGATAACGGGAATGATGACCTGACATCTTGATAGAACAACTGTACTCCTGATATACCTATATTCATGACGTTCCTGACTTGTTCTTGCTCATTCCCGGAATCTGATAAATCATCTAATAATCATAAAGTAAGACAACTTGCATCGGGTCGGGGGAAATACGCGGCTATCAATATGTGTTCGTGTTTACAGTGGTATTAGGTATGTTGTGCAACTAAATTTCCGGTCTGACCTGTGGGCCTCCAGGCGACCGAGGGGAGTGCTGGCTCCCTTATTCCTAGTACCATCATGATAAGGGCATACAATAAGTCCCTCCTGTTAGCCTTGCGGCAGGTTCCGTCCACCAAGCAACGGAACATCCTGGGCCGTGGTCCCGGGTATGCACGGGACCCACTGTAAACATAGTTCGTTGATACCCCCGCTGGTTTCCAATAACAACCTTGCCTTACTCGGATATGGATCTATGTGTGCTGGGACGCTAGTTCACATAGCTAGATATCAGAGCAGGACGAGCAATAATAATGATAATAATAATAAAAGACGTTAACTGTGGTTGTTGTATGCGCTTGGATTACGGCGACATGAGATGAAGGTATATAGATGAGGGTTTCCTTGTTTGGATTATCCCCTCGAAGTACTGGTCTCATGAGGCCGTAACTTAAGCCTATGCAATACCCTTTCGTTTATAACATGCTATGCTCCTTTTACTTGCTGGCTGATTATTCTTGTTATTGCACCAACTCTCATGCTCTTACTTCTTATGCCACTCGGCTGTTACCTGATCACTTGTTTGGGAGGTCCTGACTCCCTTGAATTTGTATGTTCAGGTTCCGGACCTTGGATTGAGGTGGAACCTTCTGTGGAGGACCAGGCTTTCCTTTCCGAAACAGGCTGATTAGTCTCGGTTGCTGTCATCCCAGACTTTCCTTTTGGCTCGCGGGACCTTTCTTCAGCTCGTGAGCATCTTTGTAATTATCTTGTAAATCGTACTTTTGAGTTTGGCTGTGATATATGATGCATGCGATATGTAAATATATGTCACATTCTGTGATAACCTTGTACCTTGTACTTCTTATGTTGGCATATGAAAGGACGCTACGCTTTGTCGTACTCTGATTCTTGCTTGTACTGATGCTTAGCGTATATACGTAAGGGTATTCTGACCTGCGTATGTACATCGCAGTGACGTCCCCGTAGCCTCTGGACCGGGGCGTTACAGGTTGGTATCAGAGCCTAGGCTCTCACACCTATAGTACAACCAAGCAGCAAATTACTGGAATTTGCCATTGCCAACTACAATGTACAAAGTTATCTTGTCCTTCTTGATTCCTTTCCTTGTGTCCTAAAATCCTTCCATCTTTCCAGTTTCCAGTCTCCTTTTTACCAATATAAGTATGGATAGAAGGACGGGTCGTAGCAACTCCGGGCAAACATCAAACGGGCCCACGGGAGAGAATGTTGAGATTCTGAGGGTTATCCAGACTATGATGGAAAATCAGCAACAGCAGACGGAACTCCTTCGGCAAGAGTTAGTAACTCCCAAGGAACAAAGGCCGGGGAACGTATCAGATTTTAGGCGGTTGCAACCGGCGATATTCACGGGAGAAGAGAGACCACTAGATGCTGAGCAATGGCTGATCGACACCACAGATCTGTTGAACGCAGCCCGGGTCCCAAAAGAAAACCAAGTGGAGGTCGCCAAGATTCAACTAAAGGATGTAGCCAGGACCTGGTGGCTAGCTGAGGAAGCAAGACTGGAGAAACCTGTCTCGTGGGACCAGTTTTCTCAAAGCTTCTATAGTAGATTTTTCCCTGCCACTGCTCAGAAAGAGATGGAAGAGCAGTTCATCCGACTTCAGCAATGGAACCGGTCAGTAGATGAGTATGCCGCTGAGTTCTTGAGGTTGAGCCGCTTCGCTCCATATATGGTGGCTGATGAAGAAAAGCGGGCGAGTAGATTCCAACAGGGTTTGCGAATGGACATTCAAATTCTCTTGATGCCCCAGCAGCTGAAAACCTATTCCCAAGTCCTCACCATAGCTCGGGAGGTGGAGCGAGGTCTGGAGAAAGGGAAATCTAACATGATGAGGAACCAGGCCATGAAGAGGCCATTTCCACTTGCAGGGAGAGGAGGTCCATTCAGAACAGCAAGAGCTCCAGCCATGAGACGACCATTTCGGCGAGTCCCCTTTCAGGCAACCCAACCATTCCCGTTTGTAACTATTGCCAGAAACCGGGTCACACTCAACAGAATTGCCGTAGGGCAAATGGGTTATGCCTGGTATGTGGTTCCCGTGATCATTCAGTAGAAGTCTGTCCACACAAAAGAATGGGAATGGTCAACCAGCATTACCAGCACTTCCAGGGCCAGATGGACAGAGGAACCAAGGACCAATGGTTAGGAGGGCTCTTCCCCTCCCCCACAGCAAGTTATCCGCCCAGTCCAGAGGGGAGTTAGAACTGCAGCAGGTCGTGGAAGAGGACGAGCCTACAATTTGACAGTGGAAGAGGCCGAAACTTCTGAAGAGGTGGTAACAGGTAAGATTATGGTGCACTCTAAACCTGTCTTAGCACTCTTTGATTCTGGCGCTTCTCATTGCTACATATCAGATAGTTTCATTGCTTTGAACTCTATACCTGTTGAATGTTTAGACCACCAGTGGGAGATTAGTACCGGTAACGGAGTAGTTATCTCTAATAGAGTTTGTGTAGACTGTCCGGTGGGACTGTGTGGCAAGACATTAACAGCAGATATGCTCGTACTAGATACTAAAGGGTACGACGTAATCTTAGGCATGACTTGGCTCAGTAAATACCATGCAGTCATTGATTGTCGAAACAAGAAAGTCATTTTCAGAATACCACTTCAGCCTGAGTTCCAATTTGAAGGAGAACACAAACCTATCAAGGAAAAAGCACAGATGACTGCTGGTGAGATCCAGAAAAAGAGAGTACCAGTTTGGAACGAGTTTCCAGAAGTATTTAAGGAAATCTCAGGGCTTCCACCCGATAGGGTAATTGAGTTCTCCATTGATACCCTTCCAGGTACAGTTCCGATATCCAAAGCTCCATATAGAATGGCACCCACAGAGTTGGAGATTTTAAAGAAACAGCTACAAGAATACTCTGACAAAGATTGATTAGACCAAGTGCTTCACCATGGGGAGCTCCAGTGCTATTGGCCAACAAGAAGGACGGTGGTAAGCGGTTGTGTATAGACTACAGAGAATTAAACAAAGTTACCATCAAGAATAAGTACCCCTTACCAAGAATTGATGATCTGTTTGATCAGCTTCATGGAGCTCGTGTATTTTCAAAGTTGGATTTGCAATCAGGTTATCATCAGCTAAAGGTAAAGAAAGAAGATGTTCCCAAGACAGCATTCAGGACCCGTTATGGCCATTATGAGTTTCTAGTTATGCCCTTCGGAGTCACCAATGCCCCTGCAGTTTTCATGGATTTGATGAACAGAGTGTTCTCATCATATTTGGATCAATTTGTGGTTGTTTTCATAGACGACATCTTGATTTACTCGAAGAACGACAGGGAACATGCAGACCACTTGAGATTAGTATTACAGACTCTCCAACAGGAACAACTTCATGCTAAGCAAAGCAAGTGTGAATTCTGGTTAAATAGTGTGGCCTTCCTTGGACACATAATTTCAGAAGAAGGAATTTCAGTAGACCCCAGTAAAATTCAGGCAGTAAAAGACTGGCCAATTCCAAGGACAGTAACAGAAGTTAAGAGTTTTATTGGACTAGCCGGATATTATAGGCGCTTTGTCCAGGATTTTTCTAAGATTGCAGCCCCGTTAACAAAGCTCACCCAGAAAGGAGAAAAAAATATATGGACCGAGGAATGTGCTGCAGCGTTTGAGCAATTAAAGGAGAGACTTATTATAGCTCCAGTTTTGAAGACTCCTCAGGAAGAGGAGGGATGGTTATATACAGCGATGCATCCGGGAAAGGTCTAGGATGCGTATTAATGCAACATGGTCATGTCATAGCTTATGCATCCAGGCAACTGAAGCCACATGAGCGGAATTACCCAACTCATGACTTAGAGCTGGCGGCGGTAATATTCGCATTGAAGATCTGGAGGCATTATCTTCTTGGGGACAAAGTCTTGATCTACACTGATCACAAGAGCCTAAAGTATATTTTCACGCAGAAAGAATTGAACATGAGACAGCGTCGGTGGCTTGAACTAATGGCGGATTATAATATAGAATTACAATATCATCCGGGCAAAGTTAATACAGTACCAGATGCATTGAGCAGGAAGCCAGAAAATAAAATGCTAGTACAACTTACGCAACAGAAGGAGTTGATTCAGGACATCATAAAACTGGACTTAATGATAGTACAAGGAATTGATAAAACGGGACAGTTGATGACCTTTCAGATCCAGTCAACCCTGATGGATGAGATTAAAGAAGCTCAAAAAGAAGACCCCAGATTACAGAAATTCAGAGCTCAGATAGAAGCTGGATTGAGAACTGACCTCCGTATACATTCGGATAATGCCTTATATTTGGTAATAGAATTTGTGTTCCCCAAGGAGAAGTCCGACAGAAAATTTTGGCAGAGGCACATAGTTCAGCCTATTCCATACACCCGGGAGGAAATAAAATGTATCAAGACTTGAAACAGAAGTTCTGGTGGAATGCCATGAAAAGGGAGATAGCCCAGCATGTGGCCAAGTGCTTAGTTTGCCAGCAGGTAAAGATAGAACATCAGAGAACAGCTGGACTTCTACAACCATTGCCGATACCCGAGTGGAAGTGGGAACATATTACCATGGATTTTGTTACAGCTCTACCCCGCAGTCCTAAGGGTAACAATGCAGTATGGGTGATCGTTGACCGCCTCACAAAAGCAGCTCACTTTCTACCTTTCAGAGTAGGTCAGTCAACAGAAGTTCTTGCAGAAAAATATATGAAAGAAATTGTTCGTCTACATGGAGTTCCAGTTAGTATCGTGTCAGATAGAGACACGAGATTCCGATCACATTTTTGGGAAAGTCTCCAAGAAAATTTAGGAACTCGTCTGAAATTCAGTACTTCATATCACCCCCAGACAGACGGACAATCTGAACGGACTATCCAGATCCTTGAAGATATGTTACGAGCCTGCATGATAGAATTTAGAGGGTCATGGGAAGACTATCTTCATTTGGTAGAGTTCTCCTATAACAACAGCTATCAGGCTAGTATCAGAATGGCACCATTTGAGGCATTGTATGGCAGAAAATGCAGATCACCGATATGTTGGGATGAAGTCGGCGAAAGAAGACTTATGGGGCCAGACATTCTAGTTCAGACAACAGATAAAGTCCGAATTATCAGAGATCATCTCCGGGCAGCGCAGAGCCGACAAAAGAATTGGGCAGACACAAATAGAAGACCATTAGAATTCAGAACAGGTGACCATGTATTTTTGAAGATATCACCCACCAAAGGGGTAATCCGATTCGGTACTCGTGGAAAACTCAGTCCCAGGTACATCGGCCCATTCGAAATTTTGGATCGCGTGGGAGAGGTGGCTTATCGATTGGCACTACCGCCATCTTTGGAAGGAGTGCACAATGTATTCCATGTATCACAGTTAAGGAAGTATGTCAAGGATGAGAGTCACATTCTGGATCACTCCGAACTGGAACTACAGCCTGATCTGTCTTACGAAGAACAACCGATGGCCATCCTGGACAAAAGTGTTAAGACTCTGAAGAATAAGGCCATACCATTAGTATTGGTTTCTTGGAATAGGCACGCACCAGGAGAGGCTACATGGGAACGGAGAGGACGTTATTCGTGAGCGTTACCCTCAACTATTTTCAACTTAGTTGGTAAAACCCTTTCTTCCTATTTTTCTCTATCGTCATCTTCCCCTTCCTGAAATTTCGAGGACGAAATTTTTTGTAAGGTGGATAGATTGTAACACCCCATTCCCAGTATACGTGCACAGTCACGTATTCTGATTTTTGAGCATATTTTCTTCTATTATTATATTTATTTTCTACTATCCTTACTCATATAGCAGTACTGCATGACTTGACCTGTTTGGTATCCGGATTTGACTGATTTTAGTTTCAAATTATTTCTAATATTTTAGATTTTTCATGATTTTCTGGAATATTTTGGAATTAAAATGAAAATCTTCAAAAACCGGTGTCGGCCAGTATCACTGGTTGATTCCAGGAATTTTAATTTGCAATTGGAA
The DNA here is from genome assembly GCA_038442645.1 of Agave tequilana. Classification (NCBI taxonomy): domain Eukaryota; kingdom Viridiplantae; phylum Streptophyta; class Magnoliopsida; order Asparagales; family Asparagaceae; genus Agave; species Agave tequilana. The sequence continues at coordinate 84,564 of JAVJIF010023565.1, forward strand.
TCAAATTTATGAATTCCGCCTTCACATTCCTACTTAGAATTATATTTTCTTCCTTCGGGCATTTTTGGGAAATTTCAGATTTTATCAAAAATCTAGCCTACCGGTGTAGACACCGTTCACAGTAGATTCCAGGATTTTTATTTTGAAAATGGAATTGAATTTCTAAAAACTGATTCCACAAAAATCGTTTTATAATATTTATGATTTTTGTGATTTTTTGGAAAGCTTTCCGAGATACTTCAATTTTTGGACCTTTCCGGAGTTCTCGGTATTTTCCCAGATACCGGGAAACTATTCAACTATTTCACTTCTCTCTTTTTCCATTTTTCTCTCTCCTTCTTCAAACGCGAGTTTTGCCAACTGGATCCATCATTAAATGCGGTGATCCTCTCCTTACTGCATTAAATGCGTATGGGCCAATTCAACTCAAGTCCAATCACCCATGCCCTTGTCCTTTTTCTCTGAAACGCAGCCCCTTTGCATTTTCTACTGGACGCAGCATTGAACTCCCGCGTTTGGCTCTATATTTGCCTAAACGCAGCCTTGGGACATTGTGAACGCTGCACTCATTGGAGGGAAAGTAATGATGGCTCATTATTATATTATTTTCCCCTTCTATATATATATAACTTCTATCATCTCTCTCCTTCATTTTCTTCATTTCCTTTGTTTCCTGCAAGCTCCAACAGCAAGCTCACCACCACCAAGCTCTTGGCCGGCCACCACAACCCACCTTCTCCATTTTCTTTCCAACACCAAGCTCCACCAGCTCCTCCACCTTCTTCTCCTCCATCTCCTCCCCCATTTCCAACAACTACACCACCTCCTTCAACCTCTTTCACCAAGAGAATCTCAAAGAACCCACTTTCACCAAAAAGCTTCACCACCATCTCCACCACCACCTGCACCACCGTAGCCTCCGTCAAGCCTACCATCTTCACCTCCTCGTCGACCTCTTTCTGACGGACTATAGCTTCATTCCCCGCAACGCCATTTGCAAAATCTCGTTGTGCCATATTGAGTTGGACTTGCACCATCAACCTTTTGCCTTCTCTTGTGAGGACCGGTACCCTCCTTTGGATTGGGACCGCGTTTCTCTGCGTCGGACGCATTTTAGGCGAGTAATTCTACTCGCCAAGACTTGGATATTATTTCATATTTGTTAAGAAAACGCACCAGTTTGCTGAAAACGCACCAGTTTCCTAAAAACGCACCAGTTTCCTAAAAACGCACCACAGTTTCCTAAAACGCACCAGTTTGCTGAAAACGCACCAGTTTCCTAAAAACGCACCAGTTTCCTAAAAACGCACCAGTTTGCTGAAAACGCACCAGTTTGCTGAAAACGCACCAGTTCCTAAAAACGCACCAGTTTCCTAAAAACGCACCAGTTTGCTGAAAACGCACCAGTTTCCTGAAAACGCACCAGTTTCCTGAAAACGCACCAGTTTTCTGAAACGCGCCAGTTTCCTGAAAACGCACCAGTTTTCTGAAAACGCACCACTTTCTTGAAACGTGCCACTTTCTGAGACGCGACCCAACCGAACGCAGCCTTCTTAAGTCGATTTGACCCTTTACTATAATCGACCAACTCCTTCTCTAAGTCGACTGATTTCTCACCCTAGTCGACTAATCTTGATTAATTGTTATGGTTAATTACTTCTTTGATTATGAACATTATCTTTGGGTCATTTATTATATATCGCTATTTGCAAGATTGTCACTTGATGAATATCACCTCTTATCATGCTATCTATTAACATAAGGCATGATACACTTGACCTTCATAATTATCACGATAACGGGAATGATGACCTGACATCTTAATAGAACAACTGTACTCCTGATATACCTATATTCATGACGTTCCTGACTTGTTCTTGCTCATTCCCGGAATCTGATAAATCATCTAATAAATCATAAAGTAAGACAACTTGCATCGGGTCGGGGGAAATACGCGGCTATCAATATGTGTTCGTGTTTACAGTGGTATTAGGTATGTTGTGCAACTAAATTTCCGGTCTGACCTGTGGGCCTCCAGGCGACCGAGGGGAGTGCTGGCTCCCTTATTCCTAGTACCATCATGATAAGGGCATACAATAAGTCCCTCCTGTTAGCCTTGCGGCAGGTTCCGTCCACCAAGCAACGGAACATCCTGGGCCGTGGTCCCGGGTATGCACGGGACCCACTGTAAACATAGTTCGTTGATACCCCGCTGGTTTCCAATAACAACCTTGCCTTACTCGGATATGGATCTATGTGTGCTGGGACGCTAGTTCACATAGCTAGATATCAGAGTAGGACGAGCAATAATAATGATAATAATAATAAAAGACGTTAACTGTGGTTGTTGTATGCGCTTGGATTACGGCGACATGAGATGAAGGTATATAGATGAGGGTTTCCTTGTTTGGATTATCCCCTCGAAGTACTGGTCTCATGAGGCCGTAACTTAAGCCTATGCAATACCCTTTCGTTTATAACATGCTATGCTCCTTTTACTTGCTGGCTGATTATTCTTGTTATTGCACCAACTCTCATGCTCTTACTTCTTATGCCACTCGGCTGTTACCTGATCACTTGTTTGGGAGGTCCTGACTCCCTTGAATTTGTATGTTCAGGTTCCGGACCTTGGATTGAGGTGGAACCTTCTGTGGAGGACCAGGCTTTCCTTTCCGAACAGGCTGATTAGTCTCGGTTGCTGTCATCCCAGACTTTCCTTTTGGCTCGCGGGACCTTTCTTCAGCTCGTGAGCATCTTTGTAATTATCTTGTAAATCGTACTTTTGAGTTTGGCTGTGATATATGATGCATGCGATATGTAAATATATGTCACATTCTGTGATAACCTTGTACCTTGTACTTCTTATGTTGGCATATGAAAGGACGCTACGCTTTGTCGTACTCTGATTCTTGCTTGTACTGATGCTTAGCGTATATACGTAAGGGTATTTCTGACCTGCGTATGTACGTCGCAGTGACGTCCCCGTAGCCTCTGGACCGGGGCGTTACAATGCATATGTGGAACTTGTTTCTTTCGAAACGTGAATTCCAACCGTGTGTGGTTCATGACACATTGGCTCAAAGTGGAGCCCAAACAATCAACACTCTTCTTTAACATATTTATATCGTTTTCAATAATAGAAGGAGAGGTGGAGCAAGCAATATGTTTGTTAATTGAAGATGAATCTATAGAGCATGACAAACATGTGAATTAATATCATTTTTCAAAGATTTATTTTCTTTTGAAACTAAATCCAAATTCTTTGAAATTAAAGCAATTTATTTTTAAAGTTTGGTTCTCTTTTAAAACAATTTCAAGTTTTAAAGTCAAAGTCTCATTTTTCTTCAAAACATCATCACAATCATTTTTGCTTTTTAAGATTTTGTTTTCATTTAAGATAAGATTAAGTTGGAATTTCAATGAGTTCTTTTTATTAGAAATCTCATCCCTCTCTTACAAAGTCATGTTAAGTTTTGAAAACAAATCCTTATTTTCTTCTTTATTTTAAGACTTTTCTTTTCAAAAGTTTATATTTTTCTAGCAAGTTTTCACAAATAATAGATAGCTCTTCATTTAATGCATTAACATCAACATAATCATCACTTGAAGAACTAGCACAATCATCTAGATGGGTGTCTGAGTTTACCTCAAGGGAGTCATTCCCTTGGACCATGTGGTAAGGTTGGTCGGACTCATCTCCACTAGATTCCTCCTCTACATATTGTCTTTTGTAGCACGGGAGAGGTAAAGGCGTTCCACACTGCAAAAGCGGAATCACAATGAGAAATTATAGACAAATGTTCTTTGCTAAGAGTGCATCTAAGTGCCTCTAGGGCTTGTGCATTGGCCTCTATATGCATGTTATTACCAAGATAAGATTTCTTAGTTGTAGCAATGTACACATGCATTCTAAGGTCTTGAGGTACATACTGAAATCACCTAGAGGGGGGTGAATAGGTGATAATGCTAATCTAATGAACTTAATGCGGAATTTAAAAATTAATTGCAATTAACTAGAGATGCACACTCAAATAAGCCAAGCAAATAATTATGAATGAACAATATGAATTGATGCAAGGCACAAAGTAAAGAGAGAGAGTAAGAGCCAAGGGATCAAGCGCAAACAACAAGATATGTTTCGAGGTTCGAGCACCCAGCTCTACATCCCCGCCTTCACACAGAAGGATTTCAAGTCCACTAGCTTGTCCACAAAGGACTCCCACAAAGGGAACCTCCACCGAGGATTTGGGGCAATAACAATTACAAGGAGTACCCAACTCCTCTCCTTACAAACACAACCTCCTCCTTGAGGCACAACTCCAAGCCAACAAACAATCACCTCACAACTTGAGGGATTAGCACAAAGCAACACAAGGATCACCTCACAACTTGAGGGATACAACCCAAATGCGCAACCTCCTCAACACAATGAGGGAAAGGCACAAAGCCAAGCAAATGAAGGGTTTTCAACTTGGTGGTCTAAACAACAATCACAAACAATTTCTTTCCCACACAAAGATCCTATAGAATGAGATAGTAGATGTAGCTCAAGTGTGGAGAAAACCAAAGGAATGGAAATCAAAAACTCAAAGAAAATCTTTAGGAAAAACTAGAAATCAGGATGAAGAAGTTGAATCAAAATCTTTTCCCAAAAAACCTTTCTTGATTTTCCAAACCTAGCAAAAACACCAAATAGATTGTTCAATTTAAAGCCCAAAAACTTCTTTTGATCGCTGTGAAAACACTAGAGAAAGCTTAGAAAATTCGTCCAAAAAAACTCTTAGTGAAAACTGGCCATTAATGGGGTATTATAGCCCCCAAGAAAAATATAGCCGTTGGCAGCAGAAACTGCCAGAAATGAACTACCAGTCAACCGCTCGGTCGACCGGCTAACGGTCACATTTTGACCACTGGCAGCAACCGGTCAACCGTGCGGTCGACCGCCCAAAAACAGAGAGCACTGCTCTCTGGTCCGGTCGACCGGTCGGTCGACCGTCCCGAGTGTCTGCCAGACATGCACAGGGCTGTGTACGTCGGTCGACCACTGGGTCGACCGGCCCTTGGTTCGGTCGACCGTGCGGTCGACCGACCTGGCCTGTCAGCCACTGTTCTGGGTCAGAAAAATAGGATAGAAAATATTCTAATAAATCCATAAAGACTTGTAAAAATACACAAAAAATAGTTATCATTTTATTTGAAATATAAACTTGTGATAAAAATTTCATCACAAATAACAAACATCTTGAAACATTTTGTGTCTTATCATTTTTACCAAAATCCAAAAACTGTATTTTCTAAAACTTGGATTTTTGAATAGAAAATACATTTTGTCCAAAACTTATCCAAATACAAAAACATGATATTAAACAACATTTAGGCATGATGTATATGGATATAATCCTATATACATGAAACATATATATATCCATGTTTTTGACTTTAATTCCAAAATATGTTTTGTCAAAAATACCAAAACATAAAACACATGAATATGTAAGTCAAACTAAATTTGTCTAGAAAGTTAAGCATGCATGTATATAGAACAAATCTAATATACATTAAACCATGTAAACTTGTTTTGATCAATCTATTCATGAAAACCAAGATCGGTTAAACCAATCAAACCGAAAACCAAAACATGAAACGTGAGTGTTGTGAACTTGAGCATATCATACTATTCTAATCTTTACAATTTGGATCTAAACACAAAACTAAACTAGGTATCGATGTCTTCTTGTAGAGCGCAATCTCCAAGCCGACTCGATCCAAAACTCTTTGATCCACCGAGCAAGTGCTATATATATGATCTTTGACGCTCGGGCTCTTGAATCAACATGTGAAAGCTTCCAAATCATCTTGTTGAAGCTAATCACCAACTAATAACTTGATTAAAGATCTGAAACTAAATAACACAAGATTATTAGTACACATAACTACATGAGTTAATCATCAACAAAACTAGAGTGGAAGGCCTTTGGGCCAACAATCTTCCCCTTTTTGATGATGACAAAACTCATGGAGTTATATATGCATGGATTAAAGTTAAGCTTCAAAGAAGCTCCCCTTAACTCATGCATAAACATAAAACATAAATGTATGCAATGAATATTAAACATGTATATGCATAGTCATGCATAAAACAATAAAAAAAAACTTGTTCTTATATCAATTGAAATCGCTATGATGCCAATTGAAATTGTCAAAACAAAACATGCTCTAGATATCAATTAAAACAATTAAAACATCTAGATACTACTTAAAACATGTTCTAGATACCAATTAAACTTAATATATGCAAAACATAATATGCATATATGAACTCAAATATTTCTCCCCCTTTTTGTCAATCATCAATAAAGGGGTAAAAACTAAAAACAATTCAAGAAAATCTTCTCCCCCTTTTTGTCTAAAACAAAAATATCAATAAGGGGTTAAATCAAACATGATACTAATTGAAATGAGTATAAAAACAATTCAAGAAATGCCTATATCAAAATGATACTAATTGAAATAAAGGTAAACGATGCATTGAAACAAATCATATAAAACATTTTTATATGAAAACATATACCAATTGAGAACAAAAATCTTGATACCAATTGATAAGTAAATAAACAACATACCAATTTAAGTAAACAATCTTGATATGATACCAATTGAAATTTTAAACATAACAAATTTTGAATTCCTAAACATAAATCTTGATACCAATTGAAATTATTATTCTTTAAGGCATAAGATACCAATAGACATTTTTCTATCATAAAGTAAGGGAGTGGAATACAAACTCAATGGTAAAACAAAATACCAATTGAAAAATGAAAATCGAATTTTCTCCCCCTTTAAGAAATACAAACTAAACACATGCATAAGCTTGAATTAAGATACCAATAGAAAAGTGAATCAATTGAAATAATGTTGAAGCTCAAGCTTTTAGCATAAGTTAAATTATGTGCTCAAGATATAGGGATATAATAAGCACAAATGAAACACATATGTATGAAAAGTTTAATACCAATTAGAATTGATACCATTTGAAATGTAAGCATACATACATACAAAGATATGAGTATATAAAGAAATATCAATTATTGATACCAATTGAAAGAGGCCAATGATACCAATTGAAACAACCAATAAGATCAAATGTATATATCATATTCCTAGCCTCCCAATCATGTTCAAGTTTAAAATAATTTTCAATATAAAGTATACATGAGCATGATCTCCCATCCAACCACCCTTTGAAGGTAGGGTTTTCAAAAATAGGTTTGAAAATAGAGTACGGTTGAAAATCTCTACCATAAGAAGAATACAAACTAGTTAAATGAGAAATCTTGTTAACTAGTACGAAATCCTTCAAGCAAGGAACAAAAATAAAATTGTTTTT